>APFE030742059.1:99132-118880 GCA_000404065.3 Pinus taeda
GCAATCAGAAGATTGGTTTGTGGTTACCTCGGTCGTATCCCTATTAGGAGCCTAGGGACAACCTGAGTGTTAACATAATGGCGACTCCACTGGGGACCTCCTAAAATAAATCACTGAAACCAGTTTGCAGCCTTACAGAGGAAGAAGTCGTCTCGTGAAAGGATCGGCCGACCTGTGGTTGCATATTTATTAGAAGATTTTCAAAGCTGTATTAGAAGCTGGCTCCTAAGAGACAAACACGTAATACACGATCAAATCCTGATCCAAATAACCCGCCCATCGTTGAAAATCCTAATTTAATTCCTAAGATCATCAGGGAGCAAAAACAAAAAGCTTGCCAGACCCCTGTTAGTCCTGAAATAGTTCAGCCAATTATTGTACCAACTGCTGTCAAAGTTCTATTCCGGTCTACGCTGAGCTCCCCTGGCTCATCACCCCCTTCTCTAAGTAGCTCCACCACACCTCTATCCCATATCCCTACCACTTCGACTACTCCTTCTTCCCCTATTGTTCCCATAATCCCCCTCGCCTTAGGTGTTCTGCTCATCCCCGTCATCATGGCTAGATATGCACCATTACAATTAGCTGCTAATCCCAGGGAAATGCCTCAGGATTACCAATCAGAAATCACTTACTTCGATGGAACAACCTCTTGCACCGCCCTACAACATACAAAGAAAATGCAGGATTATTTCGAGAGTTATGAGATAGATGATGATAGCGTAAGAATGAAGATCTTTGTTCAAAGTCTGACCGGTGATGTCAGAACCTGGTTTAGGGCACTTCCACCTAATTCAATACTAAACCCGGAAGCCTTATACCAAACCTTCATTAACAGATGGGAGAAAAGAAAGGACCCCCTGCACATATTATCCGAGTATGAGTCTATCAAGAGAGGACCTAGGGAAGCTGTTCTCGATTACTGTGCCAGATTTAACAATGTTTACAACGTGATACCACCAAATTTAAGACCTCCACCGGACCTTGATTTATAAAAATTCCCAGATGGCTTTGATGCCGAGATGGCGTATCAATTAAGGGAAAGAGCCCCTCAAAGTCTCGCAGAAATGAAAGACGCCGCAGTAAGTGTGGAAGCAAACCTAATCGCTAAAAGAAACAGAACCAGATCCGAGAGAAAAACCACTTTTAAAGAAGAACCCTCATCTTTCAAGCAGAAGCTTGATGCGGTCGTCAGTTCCATGAACAGGCTGGGAGATAGATTAGATAACGTAGAGAGAAAAAATTTGTGGGAAAGTCAACAACCCAATGCCGCTAGGAACCCAAACTTCAGAAAAACCCAAAATCTGAATGTAGGAAGGGCCAGTCAGGATCACGACATTAGACCTCCTTTTCAAGAACACTATGCTAAGGCATCTACATCCGCTGATCCCATAGACGGGACCCTAATGAACCTGGTTGATTCAGAAAACGAACAGCAGTCCTTCCTCACGGAAGAAAACCGACCATACCTCAATTTAGAACAATTCGGCACCAAATCGGGCGAGTCCTTTGACTTTAAACAAGGTTATGATGCTGCTATATACGAAGTTCATAAGCAATACAAACTAAGAACACAGACTTTCGATGTTTTTCCGCCTAGCAAAGCAAGAGATAGCAAACAACCCAACAAAGCTAAAGCGAAGAGCACCAACAGTCAAACAACTGACAGCCATGGCCCAAATTTTCAGCAAGTTAATGTGGAAGATGTAACAGATACACATGATTCTATGGAGCAGCCCCTGCCCACTCCCCATCCGGAAAATGGTCTAAAGAGCATTCCCGAAAATTTTCCCAGAACGGAGATACCACAGACGGTCATACACCGTGATACGGATGCTCCAAAAGAGAATACAAAGAGTACACCTGAAAAAGAAAAGTTCACCACTGTCAATACCCGGAACCCAATAGAAAAACCATTCAGCCTAGAAACCAAAATTGGAAAACTTAAAATCTCCATTCCCCTCTCAGAACTGGCTAAGAATGACGTATAAAGACAACAAATTCAAAAATCACTTCAATTGCCGGAGGTTAGGGATGATGTAAACATTCTAGATGACACCCCTGAACTATTGTTCGGGCCAGAGGATGACGGAAAAACAACATACGGACCTGTTCTGCCTTTCTATGTCAGCCTGCACATACATGATAAGATACTGCACAATGCTATGTTTGACTCAGGCGCCTCACATAACCTCATGCCCAAAGCTGTAATGGAAAAGTTGAACCTTGATGTCACCCGACCCTATAAAGATCTGTATTCGTTTGATTCAAGTCAGGTCAAATGTCTAGGCCTAATCGAAGATCTTTGCGTATCCCCAGTCCAGTTTCCCAACAAGACAATCTTAATGGACGTGGTAGTTGCTGACATCCCCACGAAGTATGGCATGCTGTTATCCAGATCATGGGGAGCAAAATTGCAAGGATCCCTTCAACTCGACCTCTATTACGCCACTATATCTGTCTTTGGGCAACCAAAAAGACTTTATAGGGAGACATTAATGAAGTATGTGGTAAGTAGTGAGGAGAAACCCCAAAATTTTCCAATATACTCAATCCATTCTGATATGGATTCCTTTATTTTGTTTGACAAACCGTTATCCCTAGAGCAAGAAATCAATGCCAACGAGAGATCAGTTGCCAATTCGCATGAAATTGTCTCAACAGCCAGGGCGACCAGCACAGGACAAGAAGAAAATCCCAAAACAGAAGTCACCAGCTCATCTGCTCCGTATACCATTAAAATCCCCAATACACGCCTTGGACGAGAAGTCTCATGGTATTTAGAATTTGATGGTGCAGTTAACAAGTTAGGAGCAGTGGCTGGAGTGTGGATTTACAATACTCACGAGAATCATGCACAAGGCCATGCCTATAGACTCAATTTTAGATGTACAAACAATATGGCGGAGTATGAAGCCCTTCTCTTAGGCCTTAAGCTGTTCAAAACCCTGGGAGCTACCACAATTTCCATCCTAGGTGATTCGGACCTCATCATACAATAGATAAAGGGAAACTTCGTCGCTAATGATAGTAGAATGAGAGCATACAGAGCCGCTGCCAGCGAACTACTTAGCGCCTTCAGTGATTTTGAGTTGGCCAAAATCGCACGAGATCATAATATTCATGCCCATAGCCTAGCTACCTTCGCTAGCACATGTAGGCTTCCCTTTGGACCAAGTCACCGCTTCACCGCAGAAGTAAAACACAGACCATCAATTCCTAACAATGTCGAGAGTTGGCAGGTATTCCAAGATGATGCCCAGATTAACAATTTTTTGACTCTGGAAGATGAATTCTCTAGCACAAACATTGACATGGATGCTATATCCGAAACACAACAGTTAGCAGAAGAAGATCGCCTCACCCTAACAGCCACCATGGCTGAACAGATACTTAGCCCAACTATTTTTGACAGTACAATCATAGGGCAACTGAAACAGTTTTGTTCACCTAAGGCAGCCGAGGTAAAAGAAGAGTTTATTGACCTAAAAGGAAATGTTTTGCCTGCTGGCCTTACCCCATTGGAAGACATGTTTGATGAAAATGATGTGGCCAGAAAACCAAAGATGGAACCTTTGGATGCCGCCATAGAAGAATACAACATAGGAACAATAGAACATCCCAGAATGATTAAACTTTCTAAAAATCTGTCTCCTGACCAAAAACCTAAATATGTGGATTTGTTCAAATAATTTCAAGATGTATTTGCCTGGAGTTATGAGGACTTGAAGTCCTATGACACTTCAGTAATCCAGCATACCATTCCCCTAAGACCGAATCAGAAACCGTTCAAACAAAAACTCAGAAGAATCAACCCCAAGCTTCTCCCTATGATTGAAAAAGAAATAAAAAGAATGTTTGAAGCAGGTATCATCGCGCCCATTAGATTCTCGGAATGTATCTAACTTAGTTCCCACCAGAAAGAAAAAGGGAGAGATAAAGTTGTGTGTAGGACTTGAGAATCTAACCAAGTCTCTCTAAGAGGCCACTCCCCATTACCCAAAATGGGACCACTTCTTATATAAGTATGGGGTTTCTTCCAGGATCTTCTATAGATGGATTCTCAGATTTAACAAATCCTTGTTCACCCAGACGATCAGACAAAACAACTTTTACCACACCCTGTTGAACGTTCAAATATGTTTAAAATTTCTTTTGGGTTGAAAAACCAGCGCCACCTTCATAGGGCATGATTATCGCGTTCGCTAAGGAGATACATGATTTCCTTGTGGTTTTACTTGGATGACCTGACCCCATTTTCCAAATCTGACCTACAACACCTTAAACACTTAAGGCAAATTTTCATCACATGTAGGAAATACGGCATCTCCTTGAACCCAAAGAAATCCCTGTTCGCCCTGGAGGAAGGCAGGTTATTAGGGCATATAATATCAAAAGATGGGATCAGAATCGACCCAGAAAGAATTCAGGCTATCCTCCAAATCCCTTACCCAAGAAACACGAAAGAATTACAAGGATTCCTCAGAAAAATCAACTTCCTAAGGAGATTTATCCCCAATTTAGCCGAGCTAATAAGGCTATTGAGCAACATGCTAAAAAAGGATGCCAAGGTGAGATGGTCCCTTGAGGCCAAGCAAGCTTTCGAGAGTATAAAAACGGCCCTAACTCAAGCACTTGTCCTTACCAGTCCTCAATTTGACAGAGACTTTATCATTTTTTCTTTCGCATCAAAACATACCATAGTCACAGTCCTTCTGTAGAAAGATGATCAGGGCAATGAGAAACCAATAGCTTTCTTCAGTCGAGCTTTGAGAGACGCACCACTAAAATTTCAGATCATGGAAAAGCAAGCCTACGCCCTGGTCAAAGCCATTAAAGACTTTGGAATTTACATCCTCTACTCCCATGTGATCACATATGTCCCTAATGCTGTTGTAAAGGATATACTAACTCAAGAAGGATTGGAAGGCAGAAGAGGCAAATGGATTGCTAGCATCCTTGAATACGACATTGAGATAAAGACCACCAAGCTTGTAAAAGGACAAGGTCTAGCCAAGCTAACGGCCAAAACAAACTTCCAAGCACTAGACATCAATCAGCTGGACGATGAAGCGGAAGGTCGTGGAGGCGGTGTAATGGTAAAGTCGGCCTCGTCATGACGGACCGATCTTGTGTTCGATCCTGAGCAAGGTCGTAGCTCGTCGTGCGAGTAGTTAGTCTAAACCGGGCCAAGCCCACTACCTTTTTTTTTTTGAACCCTAAGCTCTGAGCTCTGCAACCTGCAGCCAATGCTCAGACCTACGCACCTGCGCCATCAGTCATCCATAGTGCATCATACCCATCAGAACCGTTAGTAGCAGTAGCGCCATAACTCTACTGCGCAATACTTCATGTCCTCCCGGTTGGGAGGGGCGGGATCTCATGCCCCCCCTCCTTCGAATGATCGTTTCAGGAATGGGAGTGCTCCCGTGAACCCCCCGTTTCAGCATGATCCATCTACCGATCAAGGACAAAGCTCTGAACAGCCTGACGTTCCAGAACAGCACACAGTCATGGACGAAGAAGAGACGGATATTCCAAAGGCGTCACAACCAAAGGCGACTTCGGCGACATGCATCCCTAAAGTGACAGAAAGAATCAAAGTGGAGCTACCAAGCCATAGAATCAATGGCGAGATACAGTACATGAAAGACCATGCACTCATTGGAAAATTTCTGGGATTCTGGCCAACGGAAAAAGCCCTGCACGGTTGGATCACTTCCAAATGGAAGCCCAAAGGACAAGTCTCCTTGCTTCTAGGTCCTAAAGGCTTCTTTACTGCCATATTCAACTGCCTGGAGGACAAAATAAGAGTATTTGAAGGCGGCCCCTACTTCTTCAACTCTGCTGGTCTCTTCTTGCGAGATTGGAAACCCAGGTTCAATCCAGACACAGAAGACCTCAGCCATGCTCCAGTTTGGATTCGCATGTACTCCCTACCCTCAAATTACTGGAGAGAAGAAACTCTAAAGGACATCAGAGATCACATCAGTACCTTCATCAAGGCTATAGAGGAAACAAAAAATCGAAGGTTCACCTCATATGCCAGGATATGTATCCAGATGCATCTAAAGAAGACCCTAGCAGACTCGGTAAGCCTCTATCACGATGACTATGAATGGATTCAACCTCTTGATTATGAACATATACCGTTTCATTGCCGCAAGTGCCATGAACATGGCCATCTTTTCAGAGATTGTCCTCTGACTGCCCAACTCTAATCCACAGCCAATGAGGTTAACAAAGATTCTGAGGGCTTTGTCAAAGTTCCCCATCATCGTAGACATGCCAAGAAACAAAGTTTCGCTCCCCCTAGCCCCAAGAAAGCTGACTCCTCAAACAGATTCCATGTCCTTACCCCGCAGGACCCCTCTGACTCTTTGCCTAAAAAGGACTCTCAAGCCACCCCGCTTCCACCTTCATCCTCTTGCCTCGAAGTCAAAAATGCCGGCTACAGAAGTAGATTTGTAGCCCTCAGCCATGGATCTCGATGCTGCTCTAGCTCTCAATCTACAAGAAGGGGTCACGGAAGATCACCCGAACATTCCCATCAACATGGAGGAAGACATAGAGAATGTAAGCCTAGACGGGTTGGATATTCTCAAACTGGAAGATGCATGTAAGCAAAAAGAATATAACTCAATTCCCCCTTGGGAAATAGATAGATTGGAAGGGGTATTAACCAAAGCCCAGCACAAAAAATGCCTAGGAATACAGGCAGGCAGTCCATGGGATGGAAAAAAAATCCTAAAAGAAACAAAGAAGAGAGGGCGTAAAACAGATCTGCAGAGAACGATCATACTAGGAGAACAACTACTGGAATCAGGGAGATTCCTAAAGTTAACGAGGTTTTACAAGCCCCACCCCCATAGTTCCTCATGAAGCTCATCTCCTGGAACATGCGTGGGCTCAACAGCCCCTCAAAACACAGAATGTTAAAAAACATGATACAGTTAGAAAAGGCAGCTGTGGTCTTTCTACAAGAAACAAAAAGTACTACTACTGCCCTGGAAAAGATCTACAACAAGGCCTGGAGCGGCAGTCGATCAGTTTCTGTAGATGCAGTAGGAGCGTCGGGTGGACTTTCCATAGTATAGAACCCGCAGATTCTTTTGCTTCAAGATTTCCATGCCACTCACCATTTCATTCAAGCCACGTTTCACCTCATTGGAATAGATATACATGGGCATCTCACCAATACTTACTTCCCACAGGATCAACAACACAAACTAGAAGTTCTGGAAACATTAACAGACTTGAACTCTTCCAGACGATTCCCCCTTTGGATAAGCGGGGGCGATTTCAATATCATCACTCATCTAGAGGAAAAGAAAGGAGGGTGAATGAAGCTGGAAGATGACAACAATGGATTCAAGGAATTCATCAGAAGTAATCAGCTCATCGACGTTCAAACCTCCAATGGCACCTACACATGGACAAATAAACGCAGAGGTGTACATAATATCGCCTCTCGGCTTGACTACTTTCTACTCTCAGATAATGCTATACATCTGGGAGGAGACTTTCACGCTTCCATATTGCCTCAAGGGGGCTCGGATCATTGGCCCATTATGCTGCAATGGACCAGACTGGGAAAACATTGCAACAGCCCTTTCAGGTATGAAGCCTTCTGGTCTAGTCATCCAAATTTCAAAGAAGTGGTCCAGGCAGCATGGAAGTCCTTCATTCCCCCAGAAGGTGCTAAAATGTTCAAATTTCAACAGAAACTTAGACATCTCAAGCAAGCGCTGAAGGTCTAGAACAAGAACCACTTCGGGAACATCACGGACTCCAGGAAAAAATTAGAGCAGGAAATGAGCACTTTCTAGCAAACTATCATCCTAGAGGGCAGAACAGAGGAATTAGCCAACAAGGAACAATCCCTTTGGATAGCATTAGAAGCTCGAAGATCGCAAGAGGAAATCCTCTGGCGCCAAAAATCCAGAATAAGATGGCTTAAGGAAGGATAAAAAAATACCAAATTCTTCCATTGATCCACTACACAACGGAGAATGCATAACAATATTGCTTTCATTAATAATAGTCATGGGGATAAATTAGAAAAGCATGAAGACATGGAAAAAGAACTCAGAGATCATTTTCAGGAAGCGCTCAAAGAGCAAACTAGGAGCAGAACAACAGCCATTCGAGAGGTCACATGGCACATCCCCAAGCTTATTACGGACGAACACAACCAAAATATACTTCAACCGGTCTCAAAGCAAGAGGTGGAGGAAGCAATGGCACAGCTAAAAGATGGTAAGGCTCCTGGTCCGGATGGTTTTACTTCAAATTGTTTTCATGATTTCTGGGAACTAATAAGCATCGAAGTTTGGGAATTGGTGGAAGAATCCCGCTCTATGCATTGGCTCCTACCCTCCCTTAACTCCACATTCATAGCTCTGGTTCCCAAAGGGGAGGAAGCAAACATGCCTGACAAATTTCGGCCCATTTCCCTCTGTAATGTAATCTATAAACTTATTTCCAAAGTGGTGGCAAATAGGCTCAAACCTCTTTTGCCTCTTCTAGTCCTCCCGGAATAGACTGGATATGTCGAAGGATGCCAGATCATGGATGGTATTATCCTATCAAATGAGATTATCCATTCCTTAAAGATCCTCAAAAAACCAGGCATGATAATGAAGCTTGATCTATCCAAAGCTTTTGACAAGATTAGCTAGAAGTACATTCAGCACACACTGCTTGCTTTTGGTTTTAACGCCACCTGGACTCGCTGGATAATGAACCTAATTTCATCTCCCTGCTTCTCGGTCCTTCTCAATGGCTCACCATCTCAGCCCTTCTGCTCTTCGCGTGGCATATGGCAAGGGGATCCCCTTTCGCCTTTCATCTTTGTCCTAATGGCGGAAGGGCTCAATCGTCTGCTTCATCATGCTATCACCTCTCAGACAATCAAAGGCATAGCACTTCACGGACTCTCCCCCTTATCTCATCAACAGTTTGTTGATGACACTCTGCTGTTTGGAAATCCCTCATCTACTGAAGCAAAATCCTTCAAAGCCATGCTTGAGCTGTTCTCTGAAGCCTTGGGCACCTCTATCAATGCTACCAAATCTCAGCTTTTTTTCTTTAATACCCCTGTCTCCATACAAAGAAACATCGGTCGCATCCTTGGCTTCACAATTTCCGTGCTTCCCTCCAAATATTTGGGCGCCCCTCTTATGTTCTCAGCTCTTAAGCATGCATCGTGGCGATCGCTCCTGGACAAACTTGAAGCCAGACTCTCCTCCTGGACGTTCAGATCTCTCAATATAGCCAGTCGTCTCATTATGATCAAATATGTTCTTCAAACAATGCCTCTTTATCTATTTTCTATCCTCGCTGCTCCCAAGTGGGTCCTTAAAGCCATACGCAATCTTCAGAGGAATTTTCTGTGGGGATCAACGGGACTTAATAGGAAATGGGCCCTAGTTAAATGGTCAGAAGTCTGCCAACAAAAATCCAACGGTGGACTGGGCCTTCAGGACCCCCTGCACAGTAATCATACCATGGGAGCAAAGGTCTGGTGGAATTGGCTTGTCAAACCACACATACCTTGGGCAAAGCTCTCGCAAGCTAAATATGCATCTGGCAGTTGCTGGGAGCATCTGGTTAGGATCAGTCCAAGCAGTTCAAGCTCCATGATCTGGAACGCAGCAAAACTTCACAGCGCATTCATACAGGAGTACAGCTTCTGGGAATTTCATTCAGAGAACTCAGCGCGTTTTTGGGAGGATTCATGGCAGCAGCTCCCAAAACTCGCCTCCATCTTCCAAAAACCCCTCTGGAAGACTCACATGCAACGCAACAATCTTGTTAACATATCCCAGTTTTGGCAGCAGCAAGCACATACAGGTTATCAACAATGGAGGCCCGCTAGTTCTTGGCAGGCGGATTGGCAAGGAGAAACCTTTGCAGAAATTGAACAAGAACTGAGTCACCGGAAGATCAAAACGTCAAATAAGTAGGACAGATTGCGGTGGGGAAATACAACAAAAGGAGTCTTCACCACAAAAGAAGCCTACACTTTGCGGTATGCACAAAACCAAAATGACAAAGATCAGCTATGGAGCAACATCTGGCAATCCAAATTGTGGCCCAAGGTCTCCACCTTTCTATGGCTTTTAAGCAAAAAGAGAATCCTCACCTCGGATAATTTGCAAAGAAGGGGCTTTATAGGACCATCTCGATGCCCAAATTGCTCTCTTCAATCAGAAACCATTTTGCATCTGATGGAGACCTGCCCCCTTGCAACTCAACTCTGGAATCAAATTGACAGGTGTAATCAAAGATTAGGAAATCGTCAAGGGGATATAGCAAATCTACTTAGAACATGGCCCAAGCTGCCATATCAAAGCTCTTTGTTGAACGCTCTGTGGGTTCTCATCCCAGGATTTCTTTATTGGACCCTCTGGAAGGAGAGGAATAATAGAGTCTTCAACAACAGGAATCGCTCTCCAGACATTCTTTGGCTTCTCCTCAAGCAAAGCCTACAAGAGACCCTGGCGCTCAAGATATGGCGAGAAATGGATTGGCCCTCCTCCCCCCAAGAGCAACTCATTTGGAAATCATGGGATCTTCATGTTTCCTGTGCTCCCTTTGCTCTAGTTCGACTACATACCAAGCTTGTCTCCCCTTTGCATTGGTCCCCTCCAGCCTCTACATCATTCAAATTGAATTTCGACGGTGCAGCCAAAGGGAATCCGGGACCAGCGGGATATGGAGGAGTAATTAGAAATGACAGAGGAATCATCCAACACATCTTCTTTGGCTCGATTGGAAAAGACACCAATAATGTTGTAGAATTGGAAGGTCTTTGGAAAGGCATATGTGTAGCTGATCAACAGGGGTTCTATCCGCTGGTAGCAGAGGGAGACTCCCTGATCCTCATCAATGCAGCTATTCAAATACAAGCAGGAACATCAGCAACGAAAGTAGCTTCTAGCTGGAGATTGCTCAGCAGGCTAGAAACATTGGAGGCAAGGCTCAGAAGCCCCAATAGTATTATCTTTCAGCATGTCAAACGATCCGCCAACAAGGTAGCAGATCGTCTAGCCAATCAAGGAGTCGATCTGAATAGTCACCCCTACTCAGGTAATCTCAATGACTCAATAGACATTCAACTTCAACAAGATTGCCTCTCTCTGGCAACTCAGGACCTCCAACCCCCGGCTGCGGGTGTTTATTAGCTCATTGAATGCGGGGGCGGCCTCATTATAGGGCAAGTGGCTGCTCGCTCCCGCCAGATGGCTCAAAGCCTCGAGAAACCATCACCTCGGTTCGGCCAACAGTTATGAGTTCATTAATGCCATGGGGAGAACAACTGTTTGCAGGGGTATATTGGTCATCCACCTTGGTTCGCAGATGAAAGGTGATCAGTCGGAAGGTGCTGGAAGGGCCAATGTCTATTGGGAGCTCTTTATTGTTTTACCTGTGAGTTGCATGCTCTGTTCTTGGATGACTGCACAGTGGGTGCATGCGCCAAGACTCAGACCTCGGCCCTCGGCACCAGAGGCCTTGGTCTCAACCTTGGAACGTTAGAGAATTTTCGTCTTTCTGCTTTGGTTCAGTGCTTTGAGCGTCACTCTGCTCCTTTTTCGTGAGGTCCCTGAGCGCCATAGGCCTTACGAAGCTCTGAGTGCCGTGGTGATTCAATTCTTCTGCGCCCCTGTTAGAGATTCGCCCTTTCGGCACGTTGGTAACACTCGACTCCGACCTGTTCGGCTCTCTGGGAGAAATTCACCCCTCGCAGCACCGGAAAAGGCTCGGCTCCAGCTCTGTGTGGTAAGCATTGTTATACGCACTCGTGTTCTATTACCCGTTTATCATCTTTTGCATAAGTTGCTGCTTTGGTTTAAAGCCCTCTATGGTGAAGAGAATACGCAGCCTCTGGGAAGCATTGGATATTTGTTGGTTACAGGATGCGGCGTGAGAGGTTACGTGGCACTTGTAGGCCGGGAGGTTCAAGGGGCGGTGCCAGAGGTCGGGCTTCATCGCCACATTCCTCGGCATCCTTCGACTCCCCCTCGGAGGAAATTAGCTCACCTGGAGCTCGACGAGGGTGTGGCAGAGGCAGAGGGCGGGGAAGGGCAGCGGTGTGTCCGTTTGGCTCGCACCCATCAACACGCTTCAGGTTTCCGTGTGCCCTGGACACGCAACCTACTATGTTTCAGTGCGCATTGAAAAATGCGACCATGCAGATAGACCAGAAGTCCCAGCAGAGCCTCGGCCACCCTCGCCTGTTCAGGGTCCGCGATTACAGCCTACGGAAGCCTCATGTGCGGTGGCGTGGAATAGAGATGGAACAAGCGAGCCTGCGAAGGAAGATGCACCATACACAGACTCGGGTGCTTCAGATCCATATGCCTGTCCAGTGGTGGAGGAGCAACCATCCACCTCCGTGGATGCTTAAGCTCGTTGCATGGTCATTCTGGGTGTTTTGGAAACAATTTGTTCACTCTCAGAATGTCGGCGAGGCAGTCACAGTAAGTAATGGGGGTCAATCCGTGATAGTTTTCGGGTCGCATCACATAGTCTTTTGTATCTCAGGTATTATGTATGCGTATGTTATGTCGGGTATTTTGAATGTGGGTTCTGCAAGGTCTGTAAATTCCTCCCTCGCTTCAGCAGGGAATGGACGTATAGCGCCTAGGTCGAGTTTTCTGTGGGTTCTAGCTTGGGGCCAGCGGACAGTCTCATAATCCCTCAGTTTCTCAGGCTCAGTTTTAGTCTCGGTATGTCAAACTGTTCATGTAGCCAGCTCTTCATGGCGGATGTAACTCTCTCTATACTCTTTTTTGTATTATAATAGAATTAGCATGATTTACACAAAAAAAAAATCAGCTGGATGATGAAGTGGAGCTGGTGACTCCATAGATCAGTGACACCTTCACACAGTCCCCTTGGTATTCTGATATTTGCTTTGTATTGTTAAACCTGTGCGCTCCCCCAGGATTGTCCAGAACTAAGAAAAAAATTTTAAGAATGAAATCATCAAACTTTTGTGTCATAGATGGTGCTTTGTTTTGGAAAAATTATGAAGGCATTTTGCTTAAATGTTTGACTATAGATGAAACTAACAGCGTCATGAGAGAATTTCATGCAGGTGACTGCGGAGGACACTTATATTGGAAATCTACGGCGGACAAAATCTTACGAGTTGGTTATTACTGGCCTTATTTATTTACAGATGTAAAAATATTTACTGCTTCACGCCCCAAATGCCAAATCTTTGACGGAAAAAGAAAGCTATTGCCTCTGCCCCTAAAGCCCATTTCAATCGAGAAACCTTTTCAACAATGGGGTCTTGACTTCGTTGGAGAAATTCATCCCTCCTCCTCGGGCCAGCACAAATGGATTTTAACAGCCACCGACTATTTTACCATATGGATTGAAGCCATCTCGTGTAGGCAAGCCAATGACTCCACCATTATCCAGTTCCTTGAAAGCAACATCCTTTCTAGATTTGGCTGCCCGGAAAAAATCATTACCGACAACGATGCTGCTTTCAAATCTAAGAAAATCATTAACTTTTGCCACAAATACCACATTACCTTAGGTCACTCCACAGCCTACTACCCGCAAGGTAATGGCCTAGCCAAGTCTTCCAATAAGAGCCTCATCAATATCATAAAGAAGATGCTAGAAGAGAACAAAAAGAACTGGCACAAAAAGCTCACCAATGCCCTATGGGCAGACTGAATGTCCACCAAAAAATCCATTGGGATGAGCCCCTATGAACTTGTGTATGGCATGGAAGCCAGGTTTCCTTCATCTCTGGGCATACCTACTATCAAACTGTTGCAAGAACTTTAGGCTGAACTAAATGACATGCAAAGAAGAATTAATCAGACCATTCACCTTCAGCAAACCAGAGAAGAAGTTTTCAATATAGCTCGGGGTCTACAAAAAAAATCAAGAAAATGTTTGATAAGAGAACTAAAGCAGAGGATTTATGGGTAGGCAGCAAAGTTCTAAGGTGGGATGCAAGAAGAGAAGACAAGGGAAAGCATGCAAAATTTGATTTTTTGTGGAAAGGTCCATACATTATCAGCGCTGTGCAAGGCAATAACACCTACTTTCTCAAATCTCTTGATAACAGCACAGCGGAAGAGGGCTCAATCAATGGCCGGATGTTGAAACATTACAATGATCCTCCTGCTTGAAAGAGCAGATGGTAGTTGGTTTGTACATATTTGTATATATCAGTTTTGTCTTTTTTTTAGAGTTTATAATACTGAAAGCACGCAGAAGAAAGCAGGCGGCGCTTTCCAGTTTTGCAGAAGACAGCAAGAAACTAAAAACCAAGGCGTTCTGGCCTGCTGTTCTTGACTTCTCACGAGGAGAAGCCATCCCCGAGGTGAGCCACTGTTAGCTTCTTGCTGCAGCAGGTTTTTCATTTTTCATGATTGGCATTTTACAAGCCAAATATGTCGTACTTTGCTTGCAGCAATGCTCCATATTTGTTTAGCAGTCTCCAAGTGAAGAAGGCTACTTCAAGTTCATCCTATTACCTTCAAATTTTGTAAAGTTATCCCGGTATCGCCATCTTTAATCTTGGTCTCCCTAGGTTTAAATTTCCTGTTTTAGAATATAGAGATTGTAAATCTGTCCAAACAGTTTAATTTTGGCAGATGCTTAGATAGGTAGAGAAGCAGAACAACCCAACAACTTAATTTGGGCTCTGGAAGAAATAAGGGTAGTATGTAGATAGGAAAGCATCAAAAGAAAAATGAATGATGGGTTTGCAAGTCTAAGTGCACCCCCAAACAAAAGAAGAAAAAATGCTAGGTAAGTAGGCTGGGTAGGTAGTTTTGAGGTTGTTGAATTGCTAACCAGTTCCAGGTTTTCAGGGGTCATATCATTCAGGACATAATCAGCAAGGATCTGTATACAAGAAGCTCAAAAGAGGTATAACTGACTCCCCTTCTCTATTCTCCTCAATCATTAACTAACTTCCCCAAAAGAGGTCAAGATCTTCTTGACACCTCTTAAGTTCCATCATCTTCATAACATTGGCTTAAGTAAAGATCTGCTTTACTCAAAGTTGTTCCATATTTTCTCCTAAAGTATGGTCCTACCCCCTTGTAACAGCCTAAGCTCTCCCGAACTTAGCACTTTCTTACCATCTCCATATTAACCACTAACATTATTATTTAGCTCCCTATTCTTCCCATCCCCTTATTAATATTAAGTAAAATCCCCCTACGTAATATCCCTCCCCCGGTTGAAAAATAACCATAAGTACTCCCGGGAATTTCTCAGTTTATCTGAAACTCAGCAAGAACCCTTGACCTCCAAAACCACCTCCCAGACATAATGGATTCCTTCCAAAGTATAAAATCCCTATGAGGGAATCGGACCCCTTCCGAAACCTCCAATGCCCTTCACACTCACTCACTTGCTCTTTCCTCCCAAAACTTACAACCTCAAAGCCATATCGCATCGCAACATCGCACTTTCATCTCCATGCAGGTCATCACCCATCCGTCTCCACCGATGTGATATTGTGATATCGCCGATCGGTGGTCGCAAGCGCCAAGTGTCCAACTCATTCACCTCTCCGTTCCCCGCCGACACGATATTGCGATATCGCCGATCGGCAGTCGCAAGTGCCGAGTGTCCAACCCAAGCACCCCCGTTCCCCGCTGATGCAATATCGCGATATCGCATCAGAGTTTCTTCATCACTTTACCTCCAGTATCTCACCATGTCATTCTATACAAGGGACCCACAGCTGACGTCATCCACCGTACAGCCGACGCCATGCTTACGTCAGCAGCCAGAAAGCCGAAACTTTGCGTAGGAAGAAAAATTGCACTTCAGAGCTCCAGATCAAGAAACAGAGGCAGTTTCTGATGCGTGATTAGCGCGAAGCGCTAATCGTGCATCGCTACAAGAAATAGGCCATTTCGAGGAATCTTCGGGGAATCTTCTGATTTCCTAGCCCATTACGCGTCGAAAAAGCCCGAAAATCGCCCGATCGTGCCAAAAGGATCCGGTTTAAAGACAGCACCAGATAAATCACAGAGTTCAAAGTGTATCAGATCAAATCATTAGGCATCAAGCGTGTTAAAGAGTATCAGTCGACGGCGGGAGGCATCAATGTAGCGGCAAAGATTATCAGCGAATATCTTGAGCAGCAGCCCGAAGTAGGAGAACATTTAATATCTTCCAGCAGATTCATAGGAGGACAAAACTACTTGAAGCTCTCAAATCATAATTATTGCACATTTAATTAACACCAGAGCCAAAGTGTAGTCCCTGAAGCACAATCACTCCAGCAGCACCGCATCTGGTCCCCAAAGGCCACCTTGTCACCTGTTCCGATCCAGCTGCCCCCAGTGCAGCCAAAAAGATTTACTTGCATTTAATTCCAGCAACACTTAGATTTTTGAAGAGTTCCCTAAGCAGACCCGTTGAGGTCACTTGTAATGATCTCTTTCCGATATTTTGCTTATAAATACCACCCTGAGCAATGTTGTGAGGGGTTGGTTGGTTGGTAGTAGTTGTTGGTCAGTCTTCTTTCCAGCATTTTCTCCGAGCAGAGACTCGCACTGTAACTGTCATAATTTCCATAATCGAAGATTGCTGAAAGCATGGATTGTGAAACTACTTGATGTTTTCTCTTGGCCAAGGAATTATCACGGAATTCCTATGCTTCTACATGATCCAATAAGTGCTCCTCTCCTCTGTTTAATTTTATGTTTTTTACCACCTTTCCGCCTTTCTAAATTGCAGGAAAAAAGAATAGCTTAAGATTTGTTTCATTACACCTTAAGTTCAATTTCTACGTTTTTCAATGTTTTCTTCAGAAACAGTTATGAGCTTGTATTCTTAAATGATCTGGTTTACGTTGTTTCTTTCACATATGAGTGCATGTCTTAGGAATTTTTAACTCCTCCTGGATCCCACTCACCCATTTCTCCTCTTTGTCAGCATGATGAAATGATTCTCCTTTGCCTTTCATCCCCGATGTCCACTCCGTACTTTCAGCAGACAGAAAATTGTATCCTGTGTGGCTATCCCACTCCGTATCCCCTTGTGACCAAGGAAATGCTTGCAAGCCTCAATCTGTGACTCCATGCCCAATGGTTCGAAACTTATCACACCTTACCATGCCTCTTTGTTTGAGAATCCTACCTTCTTTCCAATCACAATCAACACTCCCTTGAAGTCAGAAAGCTAGCCTAAAATCATCAACTAAGGTTGAATTAAAAGGAGAGAGCCCTCTCCGATTGCAGATGGGCTAGAACCTGCAATCAGAATATTGGTTTGTGGTTACCTTGGCCGTATCCCTATTAGGAGCCTAGGGACAACCTGAGTGTTAACAAGGCCTCAATGAATATTTTATTTGCTTCCATAAATGTTTCTTTTACACACTCCAGATCAAACCCAACCTCCTTTTCTTGTGCTTTGTGGAACCACTCACCTTCTACAGGCTACTTCCCCTTATCCTCGGTAGTCATCATTCCACTCGACATCATAATGTTTACCTTATGGTCTTCCTCACGAGGCTCAACACTCACCATCCGGAGGTTCTGTGTCAGTTAGGTTGTGTCCCTTTTTCTCGAATCTTAGCCAACAATATAGGGAAATCCTTAGTCGCATGGTTAAACTAAGTATAGTAGTGGCATGACAGTCATGTTGGATTTGGACAGTCTCTTGTGTAGTGTCCTGGTCCTCCACAATTGTAACAAATAAGCTGCCCTTGGCCTCTACCGGGCCCCCCTCCACCTTGGCCTCGGCTGCGCCCCTGATACTCACCTCGCGCTCCCCCAGTGTTGATCTAGGTGGATATTGGTGGCCACCTGCCAAGTCCACCTGGAACCCCACCATTGTCTTTCTCAGCATTTTCAGTTTCCTTAATTGTAGCACAACTTACTATTTTTAGCAGTTTTTCGGGTCCCGAACTTCTGGAGCCGTTTTGAGGCCCTAAACGACGTTTTTTGGGAATCCAGGGGCAACACGAGTCCATGGAACATGGAACATGGACCAGTGTTGCCATTCCAACAATGATAGTGCTCGAATAGATCTTTCTAATGAGCTATTGTACGCGTCAAACGGAGATCATATGCTAAAGTTACGACCCCGGGAAGTTGATGTACCAACTTACCCCCAAACGGGGCCCACAGTTGGCGTTTCATCTCCTAGGGTTAGGTTTTGGAATGTTAAGGGTTTTTCATTGTTTCTCAACAATAAATAGGCCTTCGAGCCTCATTGTAAGTCAGTTCAGAGGCATGTAGCCCACACATCTCTTCTCAGAGATAGCTACCATCGCCCTAGCTAGTTTATTTCCATTTCTGATTGTAAGCATATTTCAGTATGTTCCATTAATGAAATGAAGTATTATTTCCGCTGCATATTTGTGTATATGGTTATCTCTGTAATTGGTTGCGTTCATGTTTAAATCTGGATCAGTGGTATCAAAGCGGTCTGCTTTTTCTCTGTTTTTCTTTGCATGTCCCCAACAAGGTCGGGATATAAGGAGTTAGGGCTTGAACTGGTTGAACCTTTGCAAGACCAGCCTCATAAATCCCCACGGCCTCCCATGGCGGATGAGAAGAAAGACGAGGGGGCAGGAGATCCCATCAAAATCTTGCTCGAAGAAGCCCTCGAGCGACAACGGAACGCGATGATGGACAGCTTTGCCTAGATCCTTTAGCGGCTACGCAGAAGCAACGCATCGGCTTCCAGCA
This sequence comes from Pinus taeda, assembly GCA_000404065.3. Lineage (NCBI taxonomy): Eukaryota > Viridiplantae > Streptophyta > Pinopsida > Pinales > Pinaceae > Pinus > Pinus taeda. The sequence continues at coordinate 117,831 of APFE030742059.1, forward strand.
GCTTCTCTGGAAACGCCACACCCTTTAAGGTACAAGTTAATTTTGAAATCCCCATATTCGAGGGTCAGATAGACCCTGACGCTGTAGATAAATGGTTAAATCTGCTAGAGGGTTATTTTTCTGTTCATGAATTTTCGAGTCGGGAAAAGATTGTTTTTTCTCTCCTCAAAGCAGCCCCCCATGTCAAGGACTGGTGGGAAACCTACTGCGAGCAGAAGGATGAAAGTACTGGCTCACTATTTTCAGCCGCACCCACCTGGGATTTGTTCTGGGATGCCATCAAGGAGCAGTGCTACCCTGTCGGGAGCTATGAGGATGAATACATAAAGTGGACCACGCTGCGGCAGGGAAGGGACCAAGACGTGCTGGAGTTCACCAATATTTTCCATACTCTTCGCACAAAGTTGGGTATCAAGGATACAGAGCAACATTTGATACTCAAATACTGTGGCTGCCTGCACAAGTACATCCAGGAAGAAATACAATTCCTAAACATCCCCTCGCTCAGCGCAGCGTACCGGTATGCCATCAAGGTCGAGCAGAAGTTTAAACAAAAGAAGCGAGACTTTGGATTTGCGAATCCAAAGCAGGGGAATGGTGCCCCTAAACCATAGAACAAAGGACAAAGCCAAGGCGGGACAGCCCAAGACAACCAGCCAAAGCTGCAAGCAAAGAATAGCACCGCGAAGCCTAGAAAGGACACTGGGAAATGGTGCGAGTTTGATAAGAGCTCCACTCACAACACAAGTGAGTGTCGGGCCAAGAAGTCACTGGTGGCCGAGCTAAAGGTTTCAGAATCAGATGCATGCTCCGACTCTGAGTCAGAACCCGATAAGGGGTATGAAAAAGGGAAGCAGATCATTGATGTGGACCCCAGTGCCACTGTTGCCACCGCAAAGATCCAGAAAAATGAACTCGAAGATCCAGAGGAGGAGGAGCGTCTCTTCCACTCCCAGATGTGGGTAAAGGGATCCCCGATACATTTCATTGTTGATAGCGGGAGTCAAAAGAAACTCATTTCGGCAGAGGTCGTGAAGCGGTTGGGCTTAC
>APFE030742076.1:3961-14622 GCA_000404065.3 Pinus taeda
GTAGAACTAGTTATAAATGGTACTTCTATCTCTTAACTGTTTCTATCTTTTGTGTTAAAGTGATATTCAAGTTCAGTTGTTTATATATTAATGTGTGAATGCCTGACTTATCATTTGGCACTTTTGTACGACGATATCTATTTATTTTTTCTTAATATATGAGTAGCTTACTGTGTGATATGTTTTTCACAACTGTTTCATCTAACTTTTTATGCGAAGTGGTTCATCTATATTGAATTCTTTTCTTATAATAGTTGAATGATCTTTATTACCAATTGTTATTTGAAATCATTTTAGATCGCACATAAGAAATATTACATCCCGGGTTAGTATAGGCTTAGATATTTCTATTTTCTTAGAATGCAACTGCATGTCAATAGATTAGAATTAGAATTAGAGCATATTAATTAGGAATTATTAGATCAGAAATATCAAATTCTACACACACACACTCATAAATTGGGAAACTGGTCCCATATCCCGAGTTGGACCCACCACACCAAACGGAAAAGGAACTGCCAACCAAGGTCCAGACCGGGTGGGTATACCCCTTGTTGTAGACCCGATTTTCGGGGCTTCAACAAACAGATTGAAAAAAAAGAGTCTATACTCATTGGCATCTACAACAGGGTATGAATTATTATATGTATTGTCTGCATGTAGCTCCTTGAAGTTGAATATTGGTGTGATGTAATGACTGTTGAGGACAAAATAATTGGGATTCTCCTCCAATTTTATGAGAACCTACACCAAAGATTCATTTGATAATAAGAAAAACCCATAGTGGAGAGATCCAGATCAGGGCCTTACAATGTGCTCACCCATGCCATATATTTTACAAATATTTCAACATGCCCTGTGTGAGTGAACCCAAATTTTTCAAACATTCATGGCTCTAGAAACTAAATCTATTATAGAGTCTCTGATCTCTGCAGAGAAAATGGGTAGGCTGGAAAATACAATTGTTTCTATGAACTAAACATAAAGGCATAACACAGTGGAGAATATGAGGTTTTCCATGGCTGGAACACCCAATTCTCGACCCAAATCTAAGTGTTTGAGAAAAAACCCACAAGGAATCAAGACTTATGGAACATTCTGAATCCAGCTGAAGATAAGGGAATTGTTAAGCTACAGGTAAGCATGTCAAAGAGGGTTCAAATCTATAATATGAAATAGGATTCCTGCATGGATAGAACTAATATTGATTTTTCATAAGGGGAAAAAGGTAGTGAATTTTCTTGGATAGGGTTATAAAATTATAATAGTTCAGCTAACCCACCTCTTACCTCGACTCCAAGAAAGAATATGCCTTAGAATTAATTTATGAACAAGTTTACTAGAAACTACATGAAATATTGATTATATATATAAACTAGTTGAATTATCTTATCGAATTGGTTATGTATTGAACCAACCATTTTTATATGGAACTAGTCATTGAACCAGTTCAAGGGCCAAGTCATCCTCTTTTAGGGTTAAAATGGATGAATTGGTTGGTTCTGGTTTGGTTGGTTTTGAAAAAACTTGTTCTTTGAAATATCTTTTACCATTTTAGGTAATTCTCTTAGACTTTTTACATTAGATTCTGAGAACTTTGACTTGAGTTGAAATTTAAATTTTCCAATAATTATCTCTTACAGTATTTATGTTTGGATTATGTTTCCCTTGTTGGTTAGTGGTCTTGGTTTTGAGAAGAGAGGTTGGACTTATGTGCAAATGATAAGAATATAGAGCCTAGATAATATTATTTATTGGAATAGTTTATTTGAGTGTGTCCACCAAAGTATAATTTTACTTGTTTATCTTATGTTGCAATTCAATTCTTTTCTTTGTCCATTACAGTTACGAAAAGAAAGAATAGTTTACATACAAGTAGGCAGCAAAATTACCAACAATCTAGGTGATTATGTAGTTATTGGTAGACTTGAGAGTGTTAAGATCATTGAATGCTAAGAAAACTCACTCTAACATGTTATGTCAGGACCAGAAAAGAGGGTAAGGAGAAAGAGGACCAAATCAGTAGTTCCCCCCAAAACATGCAACTTGGATGTTGATGATAGAAGGATAAATGAGTTTGGGACATTTATTTCTCTCGAAGATCAAGTTTAAGGACTTGCAAGTGAAAATAATAGAAGTGACAATTTAAATTAGTGTTTGGGGTTACATGCCAAATTGAAGAGATATTATCATTTCTATATCATGATGGGGATGTTTATCTTATTTGTAATCATGAGAAAATAAGGTAAAGGGTGAGCGGATGAAATTGCTTGACAAAGTCGAACTTGTCAACCATAAAATGGGTCATTCCAAAATAGTGCAATAGAGTGTTCCAAGAAATGAAGGCTAGGAATATTGTGAAGGAAGTAGAGGAGCTTGGCTGGATGAAGAAAGATTCTTTAAGGAACTAAAGAGGATGGAAAAAATTGCTTAAAATCAACATTAAAAAGTGACGGGGCTTACAAGGTACATTTTCATGTAGTTCAACTCATTTTTAGCTTATTATAATTTAAATTGTATAACATGTATATCTATTATCATCATCAAGTATTAACTCCACAATATAAAATCTTTGACTCGTTCAAATGATTTGACATTGTCATCAAATATTAAGTTGTATAAATTTTGAGTGTGATGGCTTTGTCATGGGGCTGATATTTCTATCTAGTTTGCAACAAAGTGAAAAAAATGTGGTGGCACAAAGACCTATAAAAATAGATAATGTAGTTAAGCACCATGGTTTTCTGATGTATGAGAGTGAGATTCTTGCATATAGATATGTTGGAACACAGATGAATGATTGGAAAGAAGTAGTTGAGGAAAACAAGCCAGGGACACTACTGAAGACACAATCAGCTAGGAGTATGAATTGTGGAACTTGCTTTTGTCATCAAGTTAAACATCATTTTTTCCCCTAATTATTTACTAAAATAGAAATTGAAACATAATGTAGTTATAAAATTCAAGTTTCATATATTATAACTTATATTCACTATTTGAGTGTTTTCCTTTTTGTATATTTCAAAACTTCTTAATTACATTCCTTTTTCATGTATATTTTTTGTTTTTCTATATTGTACACTTGTTTCTATTCTAAATGTGTGAAATTTTTTCCTCCATGCAGTATAATAGTGTATGTCCTCTTGGGAACAAAATACCTTAGCGAAATGAATTAGTGTACCAATGGCGTTGGCAAAAAGCATTGGACCGTCTACTGGAAACAGATAATTTTCCATAATTCACTGGATTTGTATGCCCAACCCCTTGGGAAGGTTTGTGTGTACTAGGAATAACTGAAAATCTAGTATCTATTAAAAGTATTCAATATGTCATCATTGATAAAGCTTTCGAAGAAGGATAGATGGTTCCACGTCCACCTAATAAGATGACAGGGTGTGTGTCTTTCCTTTCTAATTCTTAATTTCATTCTTATGATGCTTATAATTTTGAAAATAATTTGTCCATTTTCTATGATGTGGTGAATTAGATCTCAATATGGATGCGTCATTAGATGTAGGAATAAATTTGCTATAATGGGCAGTGGGCCAACTAGTTTGCTTGTTGTTGATAAACTTAATAAAGCTCATGGGCACTCTACCATTGTTTATGAACGTGTTGATTGAATTGGAGGTCAGACAATATATGGAGCTCCTAATATGAAAAACAAACTTGATTTTATCCAATGACAAGTTGATCTGATGGTAGAGGAAGGTAATAATTTTGTTATATATGAAAATGTTGGAGTTGACTCTCATTTGTTTGTGGAGAAGATTCACACTCAAAATGATATTTTACTTTTGGCATGTGGCGAAACAAAACCACGATACACTTTCTATATTTGATTTCAATTCAGATTTTTACCATAGAATCGAGCCCCTTGTTGTACAATTCAATTTATTATATATATATATATATATATATAATATATATATATATATATAATATATATATATATATATATATAGATTATATAATATATAATATATATATATTATTATATTTATAATTACATGGATTCCCTCTTGGCCATGAATTAATGGCAATACATTTTTCTATGGAGTTCCTTCATTTAAATACCAAGATTTTCTTGGGCAATGGATTGCATGATGGAAAGTTTGTTTCTACAAAAGGGAAAAGGATGGTTATCGTTAGAGGAGGACACATTGGAATTGATTGTATAGCAACAACCATAAGACATGGATGTAGTAATGTTGTGAATTTGGAGCTCCTTCCACAACCCCCCAATTCTCGTGCTCCTAGGAATATTTGGCCTCAGGTTTGTTTTTATTCATCTTCATCTAAAGATATATTATCTATCTATTATTTTCTATCATATTGTATCCTATTACAATTCCATGATTATGGGTCTTTGTTCACTTTTTGGAAGTGGCCTATGGTTTTCCAAGTCGAATATGGCCACAAGGAAGCTATTACCAAGTTAGGTAAAGATCCCAAGTCATATGAAGTGTTGAGAAAAAGGTTTATAGATAATGACAATGGAAATGATAAAGCACTTAAATTGATTAAGGTAAAATGGGAAAAAGATGAGTGGAAATTTCCAGTTGAAAGGGATGGAGGGCACAAAGGAAATTATAGAAGAAAAACTTGTATTCTTAGAAATGGGATTTCTTAGACTAGAATAGGTAAGATATGTTCTTTTGAGCATCACAGTTGTTGCTAAGGTCATATAAGACTTTGAATTTTTATTGATAAGCATAATGTAATGACTCTGGTCCAATCTGAATGTAGTTGACAACATTCATTTCTAGACTATGTTTTCTTCTTTGGAAAATTGAGTAATTCAATTATATTGCAACATTCCCAATCATTATCCTTGAATACACATATTTTCAATGTTTCTATTATGTATCTAAAAAGTACTGGACATACTTCTTGAATTTCTCCATTTACCTCCTCACTCTAATTTCAATTTTTTATTTGTTTTGATAGATTATTGCAAAGAATCTTGATATGGAAAGGGTTAACATGTCAAATTTCAAAGCCAACTTTGGTGATTTTTTAACAAGTCTTGTTGGTGCTTTTGTTTCTCGTGACTGCAGACGTGGATAATCACTAGTTTTTTGGGCCATTTCTGAAGCAAGACCAACAACTACCCAAATAAATAAATGTGTGATGAAGGAAGATGAGTTAAACAAAACCTGTGAATATAGTGGAGAACAAGGATAGACACCCAATGTTCACTTTCAAATCATAAGTGCCCCCTGGGAAACTTGTTGTAGAAATTCATAACACTAGGACAAATGGAAACAGCATGTTGAACATGGTACTCACATGCCTTGTTATTGAAGTTTTGAAAGAAATCAAAGGTCAAGTTCTCTACTTTGAGTGTCTCACATTGCTATTCATTAATAATAATAAGAAGGGAATTTTGGAAGCATTAACTGTCTTGTCTAAGGAATTTGTGGTGGAAAAATGGTCTATACGAGATATTTCAGTCCCAATGGACATTTCATCATTTGCATTTATATCCTATTTTTGCCTATGTACACTAGCTATGACGTTGATGTTTGAAATCCATAATTATTCCCTTGGAGGAGTGCAAATGTGGTTTCCTAGTCCTTTTTCTTGATATGGCACCTTAATTTTCTCGTAGGATTCTACATGGTGATAAATGTTTAGTGGTGTAGAAGGAGAAATGAATCTTTGCGTGTATGGAGGTAGTTGACAGGGAAAATTTAGAAAAAAATATTTAAACAATGGATAACTTCTGTATTCAAGCTTCTATGATCCATAATGAATTAAAAAATTCTTTCAGTAGAAAATCACATGGAGAATTTTTTGGCTGATGCATTTCAAACTAACAAGTGTGTTTCATCATGCAAGATAACTTTCTTTGTTTCATGACATATCCAAGAAATCATGGTAAATTTAGGGGCGAATTTACCCAAGGGTGAAATTTAAGGGGTTTCTCATTTTAGAGGGGTGAAATTTTTATAAAATACCCATTTCATATATTTAGCCCAAATTTAATTTAAAAATAATTATTTTTTCCATTTGAGCCCAAAAAAACAGAGGCAGATAAACTATGAAAAGACTCATTTGATCTAATTCACCTGGTTTGGGAGGTTATATTCCATTACAATCACTGGATTTTCTTCTTTAAAATGTTAAATTCATTTGCAATCGCCCATTCTATAGTTTGGGAGGTGGTTTGGGAGGTTTTATTTGGTCCCAATAAATAAAAATATAAATAAAGTGGAAGTGTGGTAAATAAATAAAACCTGTTTTATACTTACTCAAAGTAATGTAAATAAATAAAAATATAAATAACTAAGAGGTATGGTAAATAAATTAAAACATCTTTATATTTAGTTCCATAACCCTGCTTTTCTATTAAGAAGGCCAAAAATAGTTTTATTAAGTGAATCTATGGCGCAAATACCATATCTATAAAAGAATGTAAATTAATAAAAATATAAATAAAGAAGAGTTAAGGTAAATAAATAAAACATTTTTTTTTATATTTACTCCATAAGTCACATTATATTTACGAACACTCAAGGGTGTAAATAAATAAAAATATTGATAATGTGGAGGTATGGTAAATAAATAAAAATATAAATAAACTAGAGGTATGGTAAATAAATAAAATCTCTTTTTATATTTAGTCCATAATCCTCTTTCTATTTAAGAAGGCTCAAAAAAGAGGTTTTATTTAAGTGAATCCTATGGGCCAACAACCATATTTATAAAAGAGGTATGGTAAATTAATAAAATATAAATAAACGAGAGGTACGCTAAATAAATAAAACTTTTTTTTATATTTACTCCATAAGTCGCCTTATATTTACAAACACTCAAAAAATGCATTATATTTAGGTGAAGCCTATGGGCCAAATGCTATGGGCCAAATACCATGGACCAAATTATTATTAACACCATGAAAAAAACATTATTAACCCTAATATTAGTATTAATAAAAATAAATATGACACATGGTATTGACCCATGGTAATACCATGGTATTCATTGTGGGCATAGACTAGTTAAAGGGGAAATTCTATCAGCTTAGATCCATCTTAATTATGGGTCTACCAAGTGCTGAGAGGGATAAATAGATTGCATCCCTCTAAGAGTGGTAGATGTGGAGTTAAGATGGATATAGGTTGGTTTTTATGATAATGAATATATTAAATAGACTTAGGAAATTATATTGTAAAAAACATCTTAAGGTGAATGGTTAAAAGCTACATTTAGTCACTTCACAAAATTTAGTAAAAAATACCAATATATCCATTAATATTGGTTTTTCTGATTTAACAAAACAAAAGCAAAACAACGAAATATTATCACACTTTCCACATCACCCTTGCAGAAGAGAGATAATTGCTACGCAGATTTCCCACCATTTTTCAAACGTTCTCAATATGATATCCTCATGAAAAATTTAAGGTATTGATGTTGGATTAGTTGCTTTAAAAATATGCAGGTTTTTACTACCATTCATCTTCTCTGTTATTCTTAGTTTGTTGTAATGATCTGCATGGGTTGGGCCACTACACCATATTGTCTTAAAAGCCAAAGATTATGCACCAAGAAGGAAATTAATTCCACATGTCAAACACTGTTAAAAGGAAAGACGTATGAAGGTAGTGAATTATGCTAATAAGTGAATTTAGATTGGGTGAGACATAATTAAATTTAATATTTAATTAAGATTCCAATTAAAAATATAATAAATCTACATTAATATATTGGTAGGCTTCTGACAACGGTCACTTCTTTCCATTAGATACCCTTCAGGCCTTTGGGATACCTACTACTTTCTTATATTATATAGTTGGGGCTTGCTGCTTGTTGGTGTGTTGGGGTAAACAAACTTGATGTGTCTTTTTTATCTTGTGTTTGGAGTCTATGAAATAAAAAAGAAATTTTATAGCTTAACAAAAGTGGTAGCTTGAAAAAAGTGGTAGAGAAAAGATTAATCTCTCCTACCTTGACAAAAGTGGTGGTCAAGATCAACACCTGCAAGAACTTTGTTGTGGAATATTATCAAAACTAATAGAAGGATATGAAAGAGTGTACAGTAAGAAACCTTGACAAACATGGCCACTAAAAATTGCAACATTGTCTGTAGAAAGAGAAAATTATGTTTCTTTTTTCCAAACATGTATGTTAGTATATTACAATTTAATGAACATGTTTTCCTATTATCATATATGGTTTCATCCTTTCACAAAACATTCGCGAAGACTTCACAATGTTTTATTATTCAGTGAAAGATTTTCCAAGATCTTGCAAGATTTTATAATTCAGTGAAAGATTTTCCATGACTTTACAAGATAATATAATCTGTGTCGGGCCACCAAATTAGCATAAATTTTCACTCCTTTTTCACCTTTATCCTCATTTTGTCACCTCATTTCATCACATTATCATTACATAACCCTATATTTCCATTACCATATGGGTTTATATTTTCATTTTCCAAAGTTATTAATTTCAAGTATTTAAAGTGAATTTTTTATTAGAAGTTAGAAAAATAACATGTATTTGCTTATACCTAAAGGTGGAATGAGTTTGGTGACATGTGTAGGTGATTTGGAAGGTTCCAAGATACTCTTATGTGGCCTCCAAGACTCAAATTCGAATTCTCTGTCAGATTTGAAGGAGATTTGGGATAGGGATCAAGCATATCTCATGGAGAAAAATCATGGATAAAGGAATATGTGTCTCATATTGGTTGTAACCATATGAGGGATTAGTGGATCCCCATTAATGAGTTAGTTGCTTAAATTTTTGTATAAATAGGAGAACCTCCTCCATTCCAAAAATAGGGACTCTTGGAGCATGTATCCAACTTATGATGGAATAGAATAAAGCTTCATTTTACATAAATTTCCATTCTATAGTTTTAGATATAAATTGTCTTACTGTAGTATATGAATTTATGGAATAGTTTGTCACTTTGTTCTTAAGAGAATTGAGCTCACGCTAAAAGGATCAAAGAAACATTTTATTTCATAATAGATCTTATTTCATTTAGTTGCCTAGATGTTTGAGGATTTGTTTGTGATTGATGAATGGGTTTTAAATTAAAATCTTATCAGCATATGAAGAGACAACCAAGGGTCTAAGTTAGGCTATCTCTCTCTATTTGATTTGCATGATAATTAAAATTCATTCTTTTGCTTTTAAGTTTCAAGTTGTTTCATTTCTTATGCTTATGAATGAATCTTAGTTTAGTTTGGATCAGTATACGAGGGGACAATCAAGGGACTATTAGTCTCTCTCTCTATTTGAATCTGAACAACAATTAAAATTCATTCTCTTGTCTTTATTTCAAGTTTCTATTTTTATGTAATCAATGATTTATTTTCAATCTATAAATACTGTAGGGAAGGAAAACCAGGACCTTCTCAATTAGGAGCCTCTTCCCTTGCTTATTATATTGAATAAAAAATCACTTAGTTAGACATAGAGTTAGTTGCTACTACTGCATATATTTTGCTGGCATCATCACAAGCTTACGAGTATCCCTGCTTGATAATTTAATGAAAGTAATTTAAGCAATTAAATTGCCCAACACTAGCCACACATTTATTCCATTCTGCCAATTCTTGGGCATTAACGGCTGCTGGCTTGGGCACTTCTTGATCAATGAAGTCCTTCAAACTGTTGTCCTCTAATACCAATTCCATGTAATCCTTCTAGGCTATATAATTCAAGCTACCATCAAGGGCATACTCGAGTCTCAAACCATTGAACGCCATTGGTGAAATTTGAGGTGTGATAACAATTCGATTTCTATAATAAGGAACTTTAAACTTCAAACTTCTCCCTTCTTTGTATATTGTTCTCTGCTTTGGTCACCTTTGCTCCAATACCATGTATAAATTCTCACCGTAGATCACCTAATAATGCAATATACTAAAGCAAAATACTTGATCTACTTCTACAAACAAACTTGTGGAAGCTTAATCGATTTTGAGTAAGATCAAATAGAACACATATAACAAAGAATGAGAAATCAATCACACATGAAAATAGAAGAATACTCTAGGAAAAGCCTCAGCTAAAAACCCCGCTATTTGTATTACATACATGTGGAAATATCTCTGGATTACACAAAGCTTTAGCTCATAAGATATCCAACACTCAGAAAAATCCCTCAATGTTGCTCATAGATTGAATAGACACAACATATGCCTTCCCTTAGTCCTCCAAGCCTCCTATTTCCTTGTGCAGTTTCTCCTGGGTCCTCTGGCTGCCACCTGTGTGAATTCACCTCTCACACAACTCACCAAACTTAGAAATAACTGCGCAATCCTAAAGGAGATAATTCCTTTTGCATGGATGAGTTTCCTATATAGGAAAATTCCTCCAACTAATTGTACACTGTCCCTTCCTCTGATCTCAACTGAACTGAAATGCATGAGTTATTCATGAGAGAATATTTAGTTATTTGGAGAACACTAGTTACATGCATGCAAACATTAACTAACTGAACTCATTCAGTTCCACAAACTGTTGGAACTAATCTAACTGGCCTTAACTCAGTTAACTGAGCTAACTAATTACAACTCAAAGTACAACTCATCCTGATCTCCTTAATTAAGGGATAACTTCCTCAATCAAAGGGATAATTGTTGCATGTCTTCACATAGACTTCATGTTTGATTTTCTCCAACTAATTAACT
>APFE030742076.1:25695-45122 GCA_000404065.3 Pinus taeda
GGGAATAATATCAACTCCAACACTTTGTATTACTGATAGTCACTAGACTCTGATAACCATTACCTTGGAAAAAGAGAAACAGTCTAGGATTCATGTTGGGACCTCACAAAGGAATAAGTCATTGAAGTGGAGGTTGGATTCACAATCACCGCATGGTACCTTCGTAAACAATGCCTAAGTTAATTTGGGCTGCCAGGATGTGTAATAAATTTTTATTTGGGAATTCAAATGGGTCAACATGGAATCAAGGTCTGAATCACTGTTTCACATTTGCTGGAGAATGATAATATAGAAGTCAAACTGCCAACCACCACTGGAAGCTCATAAATAGCATCAAAGGTGTTTTTTCTGGAGGATTAATAGAAGTTAAACTGCCAACCAACAATGGAAGCTCATGTATTGCATCAAAGGCGGCTTATTTAACTGTTGAATGCCTTCTTAACGTTCCAAAGTTTTCTACAGTTTCAATAGTTCCTAAAGTATAGTTTTCCATAAATTAGAAAGGAAACATGTCTTACTGGCTCTTGGGCATATGTTGTGTAGTGGCATTATGGCAACGCCTGTGTTGTTCAAGTTTCTGCTGTGTAAATAATTGACTTGCTTCCAGATTTTTTGTGCACTGACTATTGCAACCTATAGATGCACCATAAAATAAGTTACAACAAATATAAAGCAGAAGAGTGTTTTGCCTTCACACAGCTACTGTGTAAACATCCAGCCAAAAAAACCATGCCAAGCCCCAGACATCCATACAAGTTGAAAAGAAATAGGGCTTTTTGATAACACAATAAAGCTCAAGGAAAAAAAATACTACCATATATTTCTATATTTTCAGTCAATACATGGTAATATAAAATTCAAGCTTCAACAAATAATTTGGGCCTTGGATCTTCAGACAATACACTCTAAGCTTATTTATCCAACTTCATTTTTTTCTTGAATCAAGTGGCAGTAACACTAAGCTACATTGAGTTAACAACAACAAAATTTTAAATTAAGTAACACACATTCCAAGTTAGCCCAAGGCCTTGTGCAACAATTATCCTTGAATTACCCCTTTCTAACAAGAGGCAAACAACTAATCATGTTTATCAGGGATAGCAAATGTAGGAAATACATCAACTAAAACATGCAAGATAAATATACTGAATGTTAGCTTTTTTGTTAATCTTCACATATCCTCTGGACCTGCATCTCCTAGAAAGCAAGGTTTTGTCTCACTGTCTATGTAAGGAACAGCTGAATAGTACTTTAGGAAGGTTAACTGACCCTTGCTTTATGAATAGCCCTTTAGGAAGGAAAAATCATTTTAGCCTTTATATATAGAGAAGTGTTTAATACATTTAATTAAATAATAAAAATATATATAATGAGGCAACAAAAACGGTCAAAAAAAAGACAGGCAGAGGAGAATGCAACAGAGAAGGCAGCAGGATAATCAGGCAACAACTTGAATAGATAAATTGTAGTCACACTTAAGTGTGGGAGAATTCCAGATAATGTAAGGTTGACTCATGCATTTTATTTCCAAAGCACTGCAATTCTCTATCGTATATTTTACTCTCTAATATTCGTTCACCATGAATACATCATTCTTTCTGCTAAAATTAAAATATTTTAGTGGATGGTATGTCTTATATTTGTTGTACATTCATGTCTTAATCAATAAATTTGGTTCCAATTGCTTAGCACTCTAATGTTGCAAACACAAGCTCAATATCTCTCTTTGATCATTGGAATTTTTTCCAATATTTGATACCAAAGCTAATGTTCTGTTCATAAGGAAGGCCAGACTTTAATTTTCAGGTTGGTTACCTATTTGAAAAAGAACAAGCAATACAACAAACAACAATGCAAATTAGAAGTCTCAAAGTACACCAGAACCATGGCTGTAGCTAGCTTGACTTTCTTCTTTGTCTAAAACAGATCTGGTTGTAAAATTTAACAACATGGATTTCATCTGGAAGCTGCAAATGGGAATTCCATTATTGAACAAGATCATTTAGCATTCTGGAAGAAGATGAAGTCAAACATACCACATGAACTGCTAATCACAAGACTCTTACTTGTAACATTTTGAGCATTAATGATCAAATGACTCACATCAGCAGTGCCAAAACACCAAAAGGAAAATGGAGCACACGCGTGTGAAAATAAAGCTGTAACTGTGAGATTTGTCTGAGGGAACTTCACCAAATAAAGAGGAGGCTCCTAATATGTAGCCAAACACAAAAATCAATTGAAATTCAAGTTGTTTAACATTTATGAATATCAAGCTGTCATCCTAAGATATAGCTAAGGAAGTTTTCACAAATAAAGATGACAACATAAGATGTGGCCAACAACATCAATCACTTCCAAAAATTGTTAGAGATGCTAGCACCAGTTGAGGCACCAATTCAAAATGTACATGCAGTCATCACCTTGCTTGCATTACTAGCCTAATATTATGACAGTCTGGTCACTTCATTTGACATAGAGCCTAGATCGCCATAATAATGCAAGAGAAGACATGAAAGAAATATTGAAGGTTGATAACAAAAAACACAATTTTCTTTCAGCAAGTAGGAACAAAAAGTTCGAGAAAAAGGTTGTTGATCTGACACGAAAATGAGATTCACTTACAATCATATTTTTTGTTGCTAAAATAGCAAGGTATAATTCATTTATTGTAGAAAGCAATGGCACCACACCAAAGGAGCATTGGAAAATGTTTTTAGTTGAAAAGGAGGATAAAGCAAATGTGGCAACATACTTCAGGCAGTCTGAGCCTACTACTTACATCAATGCTCCACTGGTTGGCGCCCTTGGATTTTTCCTTGGTCATCCTTCCTAGCAAGCATGTGAAAATTAATGTGCACCAAATTCCTCTCACAGAATTGAATATATTTGTACTCAAAATCTCACCCCAATGAAAAGCCCAAATAAACTATGCACCTGGCAAAGTGCACAGGTAGGCACAGTGGATGCAAGAAGCTTGCAATGGCAGTGGTAATGGATTATCGATTTTTCATGGCCTCCATGGCTAAGTGTGTAGTACACAATCAAGCACACTGGATGCAGGAGCTTGAGTTTGCGATTGTAATGGCGGTGGTTTATTGTATTTTTTTCAACTAAAAAATTGTGTTTGGAGCAGTTTTCAGATATATATAATTTTTCTTGAGATTGGACCGCGTTTGGAGCAATTTTCATATATATATAATTTTGTTTGAGATTGGACCTCTCTACTTAACTATTAACCATTAAACCACGTCCTAAAAACTATTGAAGATGTCTGAATGGCTAAGTGGTTCGTTATAAATCTGGTAACTCATTACGATGCAATGGGAAAACACCTTCAACGTCACTCGAACCTACACCCAAATGGAGACGTTGAATGTATCTGTTCCGCCAGACGTTGGGAGCTGCCAATGCAGACAATTTATAGAAGCACCGGGTGGGATTCGTATGCATTGGCCTTCTGGGCGCCCGCTAAAATGGTGGATGTCATTGTTCACAGAGTATACTTTACCTTACGCCTGGGGCACAAGCTGCCGGGATTCAACACCACGAGTGGACCTGCGAGGTGAGCGAGCACCGTGAGCAGGAGAAACGAATGCTCGAGAGGGTTGCAGAGGACCTGTTCCGATTGTGCGAATGGAGAAAATGAATGTTTGGCGCGAGGGATCGTTTGAAATTGCGCGGGTGTTGGTTGCCAGCACAACGGGTGCCAGCTCGGAAGTGGTGGGTCACCCGTTCTCGAAAACAATTGTGGTCAAGCTCCCGGAGAAATGATGGATGGCATGGGCATGTATGTATGGTGAGGCCGCTATCGAGTGCATTGAAGGCCCAATAGCACGCTAGTTAGCTCTTGTCATGGTCCTTGCCTTTTCTTTATCTTTGTTTGTTGTCTTTCAACATGGGAAAAGAAGCATTAATTTGTTTTCATTATAGCATGGTCTTTTCCTTTTTTTTATCTCTTTTTTTGTCTTTCAACAATTGTCAAAGAAACATTAATTAGTGTGATATGCTAGAAGCATTAATTAGTGTTATATGACATATGACTCATGATTTGTAAGGCTAGGAAGCATGTATTGCATATAGCATGGTCCTTGTTTTTTGTTGATTTTTTTTTTTGTTCTTCAACAATTGTCAAAGAAGCGTTAATTAGTGTTATATGTTATCGATTGCCTTACCGAGTGTTATATGTTATCTATTGCCTTACGGCGTTCTCTTTGCAACGTCTGGTGCAAATGCTAATTATCCATTATATACATTTTAAAATAAAAATTAATAATTTTTTTAACCTAAATCATTTTATTTTATTTTAGAATGATTCTATATACATAATACTATACCATGCCATAAAATGGATTTGTCTATAATGCGACTTTTTGGAGATTCCAGGGACGGAATCCGGCGGAAGAAATTGAGGTTAAATCTTGATTTGTTGCAGTTAAAATGGTTTTTTAACTGCATATTTGGATTCAACACCCTCGAAAACCCCTGTGACGCTTTGATTGTGCAGAAACTAGCTATCAAACTTGCTATTCCAATAATTTACTGCCGGATTTTGACCGGAAAAAACCACCAGAAAGGCTTTCAAAAAGTCGCGTTAAAGACAACTGCCCATAAAATAACACCATAACCATGATTAAAAAAATTAAAGAAAATGCCAAAAATATTTAATAATGGGCACACCTTCAAAATTCGAGGTACATTCCACTCCCTTCTTGTTTACAGTGTGTAACTTTTTGTCAGATCACGCGGATAGCCGACATTATGATAAGTAGGTAGCAGAAATGACCACAACCACGCCTACGATAATTAAGCATTACAAAAGATAGGAATAACACATGGCAGGTCACCAGAATTGTCAGTGCACGGCCGGACAAGCACTGCAAATGCACGGTCCTTGCAAAAAACATCATTGCAAAATAAGAAGCAAGCCAATAAAAAGCTAAAAAAAATATTGAATTAAAATAATAATAAAATTAATTAATTTTTTTATAATGTTTATTTTACATATTGGAATTTAATTTTTAATCACTTAGAATTTAATGTCACAATTAACAGTCCACATGGGGTAGCTCAAGCGGCAAGGGCCGTGGAAATGAAGTCTCACTGAACCGGAAGTCTTGGGTTCAAATTTTGGGCTACCCTTCCCCGGTAGAGGGGTACATAATGGACATGTAAATCCAAGAGTCCCACCCCAGCTTACAAAAAAAAAATGTCACAATTAACTGTATTTTAAATGCGTTATTACCCAATCACTGTAAATTCGTAATAATAAAGACTTCGATACCATTTAAAAAAAATTGTTACACCAGAACCTAAAACTTTAATGATCATTACTTTCTAAATGATCCCACAATAACGCTGCTAATCTAGCATCAATTTAATGACCGTAAATTCGTAATACAGAAAATTTAAACATTTTAGATTGAAGTTATACTCAATAAATTATTCGACTAGCATGCTTCGTGTGAGGCTGCAATTCCCAAAGAAAAGCGACGTCGATAATACTTTTAAATTTATAAACATTTTAATTGATAAATTATTATACATATTATTTATATATACGGTCAATCTCTAAAGTCATTCAATTGAGTAATATATATCTTTAATTAATAAATCTTTTATCTATTATCACGCGTGATGAATTTTTAATGAGGGAGCATGAAATTTGGGGAATAAAACATTGACCAAAGCTTTAAATGTTTTAATATTATGTTGAAGTTTTAAGTTTTATCCGCCAATATTAGTAAATTTTTAAACCATGTCTTCCTTTTATTATAATTTCAACAAATGTAACTATAATACATTAATTTAATATGATGGATTATTTTTCAAAAGCCAACTAAGGTATTTTTAAATATAGAGTATTAAATCAAAATTTTAAAACAAGTTACTGAGCATATTTGTGAGATTTTAGCAGCATTTAATAGTTATATAATGTGTTGGTGTACATGCATCTAGTTAGCCTTAATTAGCTTTAGTTGAACTCTAGTTACTGCATGTGATGTGAATTTGTCTTTAGGTAGTTATCTCAAGTGCTTACATGTGGTGTGCACTTGGCTTTAGTTAGTTAACTCAAGTGCTTACATGTAGTGTGCAATTGGCTTTACTTAGTTAACTATAGTGCTTGCATGTGGTGCATGTGCACATTTACATAACATAAAGCACACTTTACTTCAGATAGCTTTAATTATCCGTAGTTATTTCATGTACAACTAAGCTTAACTTAGTTGTTTTATGTATTGATTCTCAAACCAATATTCTGTAATAAAAATCATTCTCGATTCTAATTTTCTTTTTCAATTTCTTGCAAGTTTGCACAATTATTCTTCAGCAAGATGCATATTTGTGCTCTAATAATTTTACATGGTATCAGAACTACAGGGGCTTAGAGAAGGTGCATGAACAATATTTTGTAGTTTTGAAGATCAAAGAATAGGAAATTGTTTGGAGATTTGATTTGTAGATCAAAATATCAAAGAATTGCCACAATTGTTGCTATAGCTATAAGGTGAAAGAATGGAGTTCTCATCTTCAACTATTCTTACTCTGTATAATTACTTCCAATGGAAGCCATAGATTATGGTTCACCTCAGAGACAGAGGCTTGTATCAGATATTTATGAATATGGACGCTGAACCAAATTCTGCCATTGAAAAATCCAATTACTTCGAGAGGATGGACAAGGCTTTTGGTATTCTATTTTTGTTCATATCTCCAACTTTGTGTTTCCATGTCGACACATGCAACACTCCGAATAAGGTCTAGACAATCTTGGGGAATTTATTTGGAAAGTAGGATGAGGTGTAGGCTCATATTCTAAAGAATGAGCTAAATTCCTTAGATCGAGACAAATTTGAGAACATTCAATAATTATTTACCAAATTCAAATCATTGCTTATATAATTACATGATTGCAGGATCGATAAATCCAAACATTAAGGTCAATTGATCCTTTCTATTTTGTCTAAATTAGGGCCTGAATATGTTGTTTTCGTTTCTACATTTCATAAAGTTAGACTTGCAATTGGAGATAAATGGAAAATGCCCAAACTTGATGCATTTATTGAGTCTCTCATTCATGAGCAAGATAAGCTCATGAAAATGGGTTCATTAAAGTCTCCCAATGCATATGCACTTTCCATGCATGAGAAAGGAAAGTCCAACTTGAAACCAAATCAACAATCTAGAGGCAAAGGAAAGGTAAGAGATCCAAATCCAAGAAAGGGAGGAAATCCAAACCTCTAGATGATTCTTCTAGTTCCAAGGGTAATGAGGGAAAGAAAGCAATCTGATGTGTCCTTATTGTAATAGACGTTATCATCCTATATTCTCCTGCATGCAGAAGACTATTGATACGATGCCAAAGACACTTCGGAAAAATAATATTGGTCATCGCATTCTAGAAAGTGCCAAGAAGAAGATGGGGGAAAACACCATCATAAACAAGGGGTAATGGTCATACTTTGGTTGTCCTTCATTCTACACGACAACAATGGATCATCAATTCAGGAGCTTCATATCATATGGATTCTTCAAAGGAATCATTTTCTTCTTTACATGCATACTCAGGACCTCCTATTCTCATGGGGGGAAATTCTACAGTTGAAGCAACTGGACAAGGAAGAGTGAAATTCGAAGATGGAAGTTTTGAGAATGTCTTGCATATTCGAAGGATTTATGTGAATCTTCTTTCAGTGTATGAGATGACACACATGCACCAGAAGGAAAGTGAAATTTACCCTTGATTTCATGTTAGGATATGTAAACTAGCTTGAAGATTGCATTTGGCAAGGTAAATGCTTAATCTCATATGTATACATCTTTTGATTTTGTTCCTCAATTAGATTCTATTTTGCAAGTTATGCATGCAAATGAAGGAAGTAAGATTTGGAACGAGATTTTTTGGCACTTGAATTTTAGATATATGCAACAACTTAGCAAACAAGATATGGTTAAAGGATTTCCGACCATTGAATTTTCAAATGGTGTTTGTAATGGATGTGCTCTTGGAAAGCATCCACAAGACAAGTTCGAGAAGGGGCATGCATGGAGAGCCTCTTCACCATTGGAGCTTGTACATAGTGATCTCATGAGTCCATTTCTAGTACTTTCAATTAAAAAAGCAAGATATGTGTTGTCATTTATAGAAGATTACATGAGATTCACTTGGGTTTACTTCTTGAAACTCAAGTCTGGAGTTTTTCAACATCTAGAGATTTGCAAAGCACATGCAGAAAATTAGTCTGGAAAACACATCAAGATACTCCACATAGATAATGGGAAGGAATATGTCAAAAAATATATCAAAAATATTTGTAATGAAGCAAGCATATAGTTCCTTACACTCTGCGGCAAAATGGGGTGGCCGAAAGGAACAATAGATCTTTGAAAGAGATGGAAAATTGCATGTTGTATGCAAGATCTCTTTCATCAAATATTTGGGTTGAAGCTATCAATTATGCCTTATATATCCATAATAGATCTCCTCATTAATGTTTTATTGGAAAAACACCTTATGAGGCTTAGACTGGCATGCAACCTGAAGTCAACCATTTCCACATTTTCGAATCTCGAGCATGGGCCTACATTCCTATAGAGAAAAGAAAGGATTTGGAGCCTCAGAGTAAAGCATGCATGTTTGTTGTATATTCTAATGAAGTTAAAGGGTATATATTGCTTGATATCAACATTGAAGTTCTCTTTATCAAAATGAGTGTAAAGTTTGAAGAAGATTCTTTGCATGCACCACCAAATGAACATGTTACAAAGTTGCCCTCAACATTAATTGATGAGTATGCAGATGATAATTCAAATCAAAATTCTGATCTAGATGATCATTTTCCTATGACACCTATTGGACCACCAGTTGTTGAACATCGATATCATACTTCCCCATGTAGTTCGAAAGATTCTCGATCACTTTCAGTGCAAAAATGGCGCAACATGAGTGATATCCTAGATGTTCCTGCCACTATACCTCAGTTTGAGGAAGACCCATAAGCACTCTTAGCTATGGAGCCATGCATCTCCATGCACACTTATATGATGCATGCATATGATCCATAGACTTATGTAGAAGAAGTTGGGCATCCTGAATGGGAAGTTGTTATGGATGAGGAATACAACTCTCTCGTTGAGAACCAGACTTGGGATCTGGTTCTGCTACCTTCTAATCATAAACTTGTGAGGTGCAAGTGGGTTTACCAGACCGAGAAAGTAGTAGACGCCCAAGTTAGTCGATATAAGGCATAGTTGGTGGCGAAAAGGTTTCAACGGGTAAATGGTGTTGACTATGATGAGACTTTTGCTCTAGTGGAAAAAATGGATTCCATTCAGCTATCTCTCTCCATTGCAACAGTAAGAGGATGAGAGATGCATCATATGGATATGAAGAATTCCTTTCTTCACAGTGATGTCGAGGAGGAAATCTACATGGAGCAACCACAATGATACGTGTAAAATTCATCTCTGGTATGTAAACTAAAGAAGTCTCTCTTGGCCTCAAGCAAACACCTAGAGCGTGGTATGAAAAGATGGATTCCTATTTGTTATCTCAAAATTTTGTATGCTGCAAATATAATTCCAATGTTCATTTTTTGGAAAAAAATGACTCCTTGTTGATCATAGTACTCTACGTAGATGATATTTTGATAATAGGTAGCTCAATGTTTGCCATTCTTGAGATGAAAACTGCATTGCATAAGTGGTTTTCTATGGCATACATGGGCTTGTTAAATTTCTTCCTTGGTCTATAGATCAATCAAAGTGGTTTTGGGATTACCATTTCTCAACCAAAGTATGTTAGAGATCTTGTGGCACGATTTCTCATGAGTGACTGCAAGCCAGTAACCACACCTTTCTTATCAGGGATAAAGCTTGAGAATGCCAAAGACACACCATTGGTTGATTGCACATTTTACTGTAAGCTTGTGGGAAGTATTCTTTATCTCACTTACTCCAATCCTGATCTCTCATATGTTGTAAGAGTTATTTCCAGATACATGTAGGAGCCACATGAGTTACACTGGAAATATGCAAAGTGCATCCTTCGATATGTCCAAGGGACAATCACCTATAGGATTCATTATGCAAAAAATTGTTCTCTGGATCATATTGGGTTCAGAGATTTGGATTGGGCTGACAAAAACATTGATCGCAAGTCCACCTTTGGTTATGTACTTAGTTTTGGATTTGGCCCAATTTGTTGGTAAAGCAAGAAGCAGCCTACCATTTCTTTATCATCAGCAAAGGTCGAGTACAGAGGGGCAGTCAATGCCACTGTTTAGGACATCTGGCTACAACATTTGATATCTGAGATTGGTATCAGTTTCCATCATCCAACTATCATCTGGTGTGATAATCAAAGTACGCTAAAGTTTTGTAGAGATCCAGTGCAGTGGTAGAAGACCAAACATATCAAGATCAACATGAACTTCATTAGAGAGCTGATTCATGATGGGATCATTGATCTTCAATATTGTCCTAGTTCCGAGCAAACTGAAGATATCTTCACCAAGACTTTCACTAAGAAGAATTTTTGATTTCTGCGATATCTTGGCTGGGTAAAGGACACAACTGCCTAGTAGTTGTCTTTTCTCTACTTTGTGCATTATATTTCAAGGGGGGGTTTTCTTCCCAATGGGTTTTCCCTCTTTCCTCTTTTCATGCATTGTATATGGGTACCTAAAATGGCCTTGTTGTCGGGACTCATTCATTTTGTATCACACTTACCTAAGTTATACTTAAGAGGGGGTGTTAATGTACATGCATGTGATGTGCACTTGGATTTAGTTAGTTAACTCTAGTGCATGCATGTGGTGCATGTCCACATTAACAAAACATAAAGCACACTTAGCTTCAATTAGCTTTAATTATCCATAGTTATTGCATGTACAACTAAGCTTAACTTAGTTGCTTTATGTATTGATTCTCAAACCAATATTGTGTAATAAAATTCATTCTCGATTCCAATTTTCTTTTTCAATTTCTTGCAAGTTTGTGCAATTATTCTCTAGCTGGATCGATATTTGTGCTCTAATAATTTTACAGAATGATTTTTCGCAGGTTCTCAGATAGAATTCTGTGGGAATTTTTTATTGCAGGCTGTTGTGGTTGATTATTATACGAAGTTTTCTTCTGTTAGATATGTCAGATAAAACTTGAGATGTATATTGTAGATTTTAGGATAATAGTCGAATTTGTTCCCATGTATCAATGGCATTAGGATTGTTTTAGAGAGACAATTTAGAAAACATTTCAAATCTTATGTTAGAGTAGTGAAATTTATTTATTCCCTTGAACTTACAACTATGGTAATGTTATTTAATCAGTTTCAACAACAAGAACAAGTTTCAAGTTTCAACAACAACCATATGGGATAATCTCCTTTCAATCAGAATTTTGATGAGGGTTTTATGCACATGCTTTTGAAAACTACACACAGACTTCTTTACAACTATAATCCTATGATGTTGATGAGCAGTAGCATATTAGTCAAGTGTAACAATGTGCATCTCGTCAACATTCTTTTCAAGAGTAACAACATGCATCCCCAACCCCTTTGCAAGTTTGGACATGTCAAGCAACTTTTGATACAAAGCAACAATCTGGATTAAAACAACAAGCTTCAGTAACTAATACAACATAGTTAAGATATTCAATACAAAGAAAGCTTTGAAGGGAGCTTAAAGTCACAATGAGGCTTGAATCTATGTGGGGAAATTATCATTAAACCTTCCCAACCACTTGAGATACACACATTTGACACACACATACACATATATATTGAGCAATACAAAATATTTCAATTTACAAAGAGAAAAATAATTGAAAGTAAAAAAAATCAATTAGAAAAAATAGAAAGTAAAAACAAAATCAATTACTTCATAACAAGAATAAGGAAGATGTCTAATGCATTCAATTCTTAATATAAAATTAATATGTAGCACTTAAAAATTATTATTAATAAAAATAAAAAGGTTAGGTTATAAATAAAATATTTCAATAAAAAAAAGGTAGTCTCACTATTGTACATTTTGGCCCTTTTAAGGATATATTTATAAGTCGCTTGAAATCTTGCAAAAAATTGTTAGAATTGTAAGTTTAAGTTGTGTAGTTTACACAATCCAAGTGCTCAAGGAGATTTTCAATTGTTGCATCCAGTTATACATTAAAAAATGAAATTTAAACAATGAAATTTTTTATATTGCACTCTAAAAGAGATTCACACCACAAGAGAATTGATCCCTATCAATGCTTCAAGATCAATAGTTAAAATGAAT
Source organism: Pinus taeda (assembly GCA_000404065.3). NCBI lineage: Eukaryota > Viridiplantae > Streptophyta > Pinopsida > Pinales > Pinaceae > Pinus > Pinus taeda. The sequence goes on from APFE030742076.1 coordinate 37,977, forward strand.
CTAACCACACTATTTTATCATGGAGAATATATCAATTATTTTCTATATTTCCTAACGAACCCATGAAAAACATTGATATCTAAATGTATATGTATATTATTCATTACTTTACATATGTAAACATCATACACTTAGATTTAAGAATATAATTCTAATCAATTTGAAGAAAAGTAAGAAAAACATCTTTTTTACATCTTTCATAACTTTTCTCTCATTAAAAAGTATGTAAATAATAATCATCATCATTTAGTTTTATGGTCATAACTAAGTTAGCACCAAAATGGTTGTATGAGATACTTGTTTGTAGGATAAGCCCATTTGACTTCTCAGGAAGAAACACATGTTCTTTAGCCACCTCCTTATTATTCGAAAAAAAGGTAATATACTTAAGATATGTTATTAGATCTATGATTAGAATGTAATAAATAAATAAATTATGTAACAATAGTTATATGGAAATTATTATGTAATGTAATCCTAAATATGTAATAATGATAAGTTATAGAACAATTATTACATGTCATTTATTTATTTCATTATGATAATATCTCTAATAATATATCTTGTAAAATGCCATGGCACAAGAAAATATAGATATTTCTACAACTAAACTACACAAAGCTTAGACAAATAACTATCGAGTGAAGGATTACCGAGTAGTAGTGCAAAATATCCTTTTCATTGTTGTTTGGGGAAGATGGCTCACTTTGGATTGAGTTGTTCACAACTAGGATTGAGCATTCGCCCAAACTAAAATATCTTTCTCATCCCTCTTTATCAGTGGCCTTTCTCCCCTTCCCTAGAAGCTTTCTCCAATCAACTGGCCATGAATACCTCGAACCAAAACCTTCGTCCTTCCTGACCATAATTACCATTAAAAAGTCCCAGTTCCTCTACAAATATCATTCCTTTATTCTCTCCTAGCGTACAACAATCCTCTTTTGTCGAGTGGGAAGATCATGAGAGCCCTTATCTCCCTCACTCGACGCCACTTGGTTACACTACAAGATACAAGGATATGAATAGTGTTACATGCTTAAGCATGCGAGGGGGAGACCATGCCACCCCTTGCATTAAAACACCTATCAAGTTAGGGGTGGCGGGCATGACCCCCTAGCCTTCGAATCCTCTGGAGACTCAACCCCCTTGGGGGGTTTGTTATCATTGACCCCTTCTCTCTCTTGGCATTGTTGGTATCATGAGCTTGTGGTTTTTCTACATTAATATCAAAGAATTGAAATGTGCTTACATACCGAAATGGAAATAAAATAGCTCGGGCGATGGTAACTTATCTTTGAGAAGAGATGTGGTGACTACCTGCATCTAAAGTTTGTTATAATGAGGCACAAAGGCTTATTTATTATTGAGAAACAATGGAAAAGCCTAAACATCCAAAAACCCAATCCTAGGAGATGAAGCGCCAAAATGGTGGGCCCTGTTTGGGTAAATTAGTACATCAACTTCCCAGGGTTGTAACTTTGGCATACGATCTTTGTTCAGATAATATAATACCTCATTTCGAATGTCTTGAAGAGGAGGAAGAAAAAAATTGATAAACTAGTTTGGGACTTTCCAGGTCTCTCTGTTTTCACTAAAACCATCCTTAGTCCCTAAAAAAAACTCCGTAAGTTTAGGACTTGAAAAACTACCAAAACTAGTAAGTTGTGCTACAATTAAGAAACTGAAAAGAAACAATGATGATGGTCCAAGTGGAATAGGTGGGTGGCAACCAATATCCACCTGAATCAATCATCCCCCCCTTAGTAAGCTATGGTCCCCATTGCATTGCATGTGTCCATGAGATGGGGAAACTTTTGCTAAACTTGGTCCCTGGTGAGCCACTTGCCTTCGTGTAGGAGTTGGCTAGCTTTGACAACCCAATATAGTTAGATCTTCTGCTAGTGAGTGTTCTTGATCTATGTGTCCATGATACGATCAGTTGTGGCCTGTTCCATGCAATCTAGGTTTAACTCTATTGGTGTGAGTTATTCTACAATGTCTGATGTGTCCAGTAATGGTGGAAAGTATGGTCGAAGGCGGTCCACATTGAACACTAGATGCAAGCCAAAGAATGGTGGAATGTTGCGCTTAAAATGATTGTCCCCAACAACCTTAGTGATGGTGTATGCCCCATATCGGAGTGAGTGAAGCTTGCGGTGGGGCCCAGTGAGGAGCCACTTCTACAAATGTAAGCAAACTTTGTCACCCACCTGGAACTTCTCTGACACCCGATGTTTCTCATGACGTTGCTTGTACTTAGCATTGGCTTTGTCCAATATGTCATGGACTTGCTGGAAGATGTGTTGTATGGGCTCAAAGAATTTGTTAGCCCTGTCGGCTTCGAAATGGACATGGGCCAAATCGGCCTGAGTAGCTGAAAATGGTATGGCCACATCATGGAGCATAATGGTTGGAATCCAAACCCCACTTGAAAGGGGCTATGGCCAGTTGAGATATGGAGAGCTCTATTGTAGCTGTGTTGGACATAGGGGAGGCTTTCATCCCATGTGTGTGGATTCTTTGAGTTGTACATACACATAATGTGGATTCAAAAAATCATGAGAAATTAGTCAGTTACGACTACCTCTCATGGAAATGGTCATACATGAATGACTTACTTACCGCAGTTGAATCCCAAAATGATATCTAATATAATGCACTGTGTAAACCGTGTAAACCCCCATACTTAAATTCAAAAAGAGTCAAGGGATCTCTACTTGAATGGTTCATGAGGCACAATACTTGCTAAGGTTTTGCAAATGGGGTAGCAAGCTAAGTGGGCTTGATTGTGGGGAAAAACTCCACAGTTAAGCGCGCTTGAGCCAGAGGAGATCTGGGATGGGTGACCTCCTGGGAAATCCTGGTTACCGGGTGCAAGCCCCGGAAGTGATGATTGATGCTATGTGATTCGTTCTCCACATTTCACTAGTTTCAATCCCACTTCTCCACCCCTGTGAGCATCACCCAATGCAATGAGTGCTAAGTGAACTATTCAAAAATAATGAGTGCTAAGTGAACTATTCAAAAATCATGAGAAATTAGTCAGTTACGACTACCTCTCATGGAAATGGTGATACGTTTGGATGACTTACTTAACGCAGTTGAATCCCAAAATGATATCTAATATTTTAGAAATTGTTATTACATATTTGTCAAGCATCAATTTGTTTTTAAATCTGATATTGAATATTATGTGTAAGTTCCATCTACATTTGTTGTTTATTTTATCTTGATGACAAACAATCTCTTTTCTCAAGCATTTACGAGCATGTAATCTTTAATTGTAAAACAAAAATGAACAAGGAAAGCACCAATGATGTGATCTATCCAATATCAAACATGTGACAACTATCCAATCTGTCCAATATCAAACATGTGACAGCTATCAAATCTGAAAAATCCTTGTAGTAGAACTATCTAAAATTTAGTTGTCGACATCTTTGTCTTTATGAAAACAAAGTTATGGATCAATGCAATAGGTAGATCCATGTGCATGCAATACTTTTCAATGTAAATGTCGTATCATGTTTTGTAAATGTTGTGTGATTTTTGTTGATAGCTAGAAACCTTTTCAATTATGGCTTAAACAACTATGAAACCATGTAAATTCTCCATTCTGCACTTTACTAATGATAGATATTTGCATTTGAGGACATGGGTAAGTTTCAAATTTCATTGAAAATGATTTAGTTCAGTTTTTTTCTTATATTTCAAAATTTCCTCTTAGTGTTTGGTGTAATGTAACACTATTTAACCTTTGTACTAAATGACGAACATGATTGAGGAGCTGATATATTCCTTGCTTTCAGAGTGTCCTTGCAATCCCCACACTGTAGTGTCTGCAAAGCTCCTCTAATTGTTGGAATTTTCGAGAGAACATATATTGGATGTAACCCTTTTAAGAGGATAGAGAAATGACCTCAATTCTAGTTCCTTTAAGGGTTAAACTATAAATTTTCAAAACTATAACATTTATTAAGCATCAATTTGTTTTTAAATCTGATATTGAATATTCTTTGTAAGTTCCATCTACATTTGCTATCTATTTTATCTTGATGACCAAAAATCCTTTTTCTCAAGCATTTATGAGCATGTACTCTTTAATTGTAAACAAAAAATGAACAAGGAAAGCTGTAGTGATGTGATCTATCCAATATCAAACATGTGACAACTATCCAATCTGAAAAATCCTTGTAGTAGAATTTTCTAAAATTTAGTTGCTAACATCTTTGTCTTTATGAAAACAAAGTTATGGATCAATGCAACACGTAGATCCATGTGCATGCAATACTTTCTACTATCATGAAACATATATGAAGAAATGTACTTGACCTCCAGAATTGTTCATTATACCTTGTAGCTTTTACATGGAAAATGAAATAAATATTCTCTATGCCAATACAAGAAGTAGCAAGAAAAGATCTTAATGAACCTAGTAAACAAACATTCTTATAGAATTATCTACAATAGGAATGTTTCACATTTTGGATAATTTCTCAATAACTATTATCTTATATTCACTTATAGTTGATTATAGACTAGTACAATGGCTTAACTTTATGTATTCTAAGGCAACCAATGTTGCATGTTTATTAGAATTTGAATCATGGTCTGTGTTTTGACCTTCTTTCCCCCTTTTTCTCACTATTTTTGAGAAATTCCACTGCTAGTATTTTCCTAACACCCATACCTATCCCCTATATTTTTCCCATAATTTTTCCTACCTCCCTTCCCTCTCATTCCCTTCCCCTAAGTTGCTGCTCTTTTGCACTGCTTTTACCTAGTCACCATGTTCGCGCCATATATCTTAAACCTCACATCCATTTTCCAAGAAATTTTTATAGGAGATGAATGGGGATGAAATGAAAACACCCACTCAATTTCAGCTCAAAATGATGCATGGTTTTCGAGAAATGAGACATCATCATCTATAGCCCTTTTGGGATTTTCACGAGATATGTGACTCCAATTGACCTGCTATTTTGTTTGGAGGTGAATTATGATGATATTAACTTTCTGTAAAAATTTCAGCCCAATTGGATTTACTATTTGGGAGATATGCTCAAAATACAATTGCTACAGGAGAGTTGTTTCACTTTTGACTATGTTTTTATCATCATTTTCAAAAACTATTTATGACCAAATGGAGATGAATTTTGGAAAACCAAGGTTTTTTTTGTTAACCATGGAACTAAGCACAGTAACCTCTTTCAGTTTTTGCACAGGTGTTATGGTTAAAGAGATATGAGTTTGTATTCATTGTTTCTCTTTTCGCTGTGCTTCTGGACAATCCGTTTTGGAATCAATTTTGAAGAGGCTAAAATGATGTTTTTGCATGGTTTAAAGGATCCCCATTGTAGTGGAAATCTCCAAATTTATTAACAGGTCTTCAACAACACTCAAAACCCAATTCAAGTCATCAAAAGTTTAAGTCAACTATTTTTTGTGCTTCTGCCATGATTTGTTGCATTTCTGTGCGACCAACTTCAAGCTTGGATTCTGAACAAATGGGAAAGTATTTTTGAAAACGAGAGGAGGTTTTTATTCATAACATACCAAAAAAGAAAAATTATCTCTCATTTTTTACATAGAAGTTACTATCCTGGAGTTACAGGTGGCACTTTGAGACCCATATTTCACAATTTCGCAAGGCCATAATTGTTGACAAGGTTCTAGAACTTTTTGAAATTCGACTTGGTGGACCTCCAACCTGGCATGGTTGACCTCAAATCTATTTGGATAATGAAGTTTGAGGATTTTTATATCATATCCCATGATTATCTCTTCAGTTATCACATTTTTAGTTAGTAAAAAAAAACCCTAGATAGTAGGATATGGGCAAATTTTGTAAATATTTTATCCATGCATGCTAGGGAGTGCTTGGGCCATGTGGCAGGGAAACACAAGGGATCAGAACCCATTTCAAATGCATGGAAATGAATTGTCAGTGAGTTCTAGGTGTGCTAAGGAGGGAGTGAAAATGTATATTAGCCAGTGCTAAGGCATCACAAGGGAGAACTAGGTCAAAATTCTTGGAAATGAACAAATAAGAGTGTTGTGTGCCAAGGAGTGTCAGTGAATTCTAGGTGCCCCAAGGATGAAGTGTGTTAGGATAAGTTCAGAATAGGACTTGCAGGAGGCAAGCATATGGTTGCAGTAAGGTGTGTACAAAGTAGTTTCAGAGAAAGGGAGAATTTGGGTTGGGCACAACATTGTTTTGTCGATGACTTGGTTGGGTTCCCAAGTCACAAAAAAGGTAAGGCTATCTATGAGGGCATGACAGCTAAGGAGTGCCAAGGTGTTCCAGGGAATGCCAGGAAGTACTAACACATGCTAGACATTTCCAAGGCATTTTAGGCATGCCAATAAGTTCTAGGCACTAGGGCGTGGCACCAAAACATGCTAGGGAGTGTTAGGGCCAAGTTCCAGGGAAACATAAGGGAGCAGTAGTTTCAAATGCATGGAAATAAATGAATAAGTGTGTGACAAAGAGTGTTAGCTAGCGAGTATGAGGTGTGCTAAGTGTCAGGGAGTGTTAGGGAGTTCCAAATCATTCCAACAATTGTGGGAGATGCTAACACGTGCTACAAAGTGCCAATGGATTATTAGGCATGCCAGATGTTATGACATGTGAAGATGTAAAATTTGTTGCTTAGTTGTTTAATTTTACAACCATGGTTGGATGTGAGCCTTGTCTTCGTAACTTGTTAAGTTGGATAAGTTGAAATTATTATACATGAGTAACCTAAGATTCATAGCTTCATTCAGAAGTCAAAGATCTTTATTTTAAGATTATACCTCCTTCATCATCCTTCACTCACATTCTCCATCATTCCCTAATCAAAATCCTTTCATTTCCTTATTTTACAAAAAACCCTAGAAATTTGTTGTGCTTTTACCCTAGGTTTTTGTTTCGACCTTCTTCCCCCATTTTTCTCACTATTTTTGAGAAATCCCACTTCTAGTATTTTCCTAACACCCATACGTATCCCCCATATTTTTCCCATAATTTTTCCTACCTCCCTTCTCTCTTATTTCCTTCCCCTAAGTTGTTGCTCTTTTGCACTGCTCTTTTACCTAGTCACCATGTTCTCATCATATCTCTTAAACCTCACATCCATTTTCCATGAAATTTTTATAGGAGAT
>APFE030742077.1:0-10877 GCA_000404065.3 Pinus taeda
CGCTCCCTCTGAATGTAGAAGCACCTATCCATCTCAGAACAAAACTCTATATCCAACATACTCTAAGGCTGATACTGAGAGAATGTGTACCATCAACCCTGAAACAAATAACATCCATGTCACTTCTAGAAATCCTCCTAAATCTAGCTGGAATCTGACACATCTAACCCCCTTCACTGCATGCATGATATTAATCCCACTAAACACACTACACTTTGATCCTGTCTCTAAAATATTGTAGAACATTGACCTCATCCCTATCATGTGACTAGATGCACTATTATCCACTAGCCATAACCCATTGTCCTCATACACTATATTATTACTGTCAAAAACATGGGTAACTAGGGAAAATTCCTTCTCAAATTTCTCTGTGAAGTCATCAATCGCAGTTGATGCTAAGGAAACCACCTGATCCTCCTCCTCCTTCATCTTCTTGTATGGACATTGGTTCACATAGTGACCAGTCTTGTGACACGCAAAGCACTTCACTTTTTCATGTTCTTCATGGAAGCAAATCCCCCACTTACCTTTAATTTATTTTTAACCTTTATAGCAAGAGCAAAATTCTCGTCATCATCCTTACCATCTTGTTGGCTTGTAGTTTTGGAACGTCTCTTTGTCTCTTCCTATATGAAATCATCCCACAATCTATCCCAACTGGGCAGATTTTCCCGTGTGACGATTGCATCATCAAAGACATCTCATTTCGAAGTAAAGCCACTCAACATTGATCTTACCAACTCTTCACTAGCAATATTTTTCCCCACTGTTTCCAAGTCATATTTAATCTGAGTGATCCTAGTTAGGTATGATGAAATTGTGTCAGTTTCATACAACTTTGCATTTCTCAGTTTCTCCTTCAACATCATCCTTCTATTTTGGTTTATATTCTAGTATAACTTGGTCAAGGATTCCCACATCTAAAAGGCATACTTCTTCCCCTTCAGATGAGGCATAATATGGTTTTTATTGGAGTCCAGGATTATTTTCTTGGCCTTCTCATTCTTCTTATTGAACCCAACCAACTAAGTAGGAATTGTGGGAATTTGGACAATCTTCTCCACGATGTCCCATAACTCCTACTCCTCAAATAATAGAATAATCCATTCATTCCATGATTAAATTCCTACCCCATCCAACCTATCCTCGTAACCTAACCTAGTAATTATCTCAAAGACCACTGACAAAAAATAAATTTCACCCTTTTTTATTAAATTTTTTTTTAAATGGGCCCTCTTTTTCCTCTTTTCCTTTTTTTTTTAATCATTCCCCTTTTTTCAACTCAAAATTTGCCTATAAAAAAAATTCCTCTCAACCCTTGAAAAAAAAATAATCGTATGATCCTAACCAACCTGGCTCCGACGATGTGACACAAATCTGACACCTGTAATTTTGAAGTCGATTTAGAGTTGGGGCTCTGATAACATGTTAGAATTTCCCAAACCCAACACTTGGTATTCGATTCCCGACAATTATTAATTAAACAAATACACTGGTAAGTTCCTGACCAAAATATTTAGCAGAAGCCAAATTACTCATTATGAATCACATACACATAAACAGATTTATGTCCAATCAATTGTCTTCATTAATAAATTAGTCACGGAAATTACATGGGCTCCCATCCTGGGATAATGGCCCAATTGAGAAAATACAAAATTGATCACCAACTTCATTGCACTTTCTCGGACCCCTCACATGCTCACTGAGAAGCCTCGTTCAATCTTGTGTTTTGTTGTGTCTCGGCTCCTCACTTTAGGCTCAATGTATAATTTTCCTAAGCTAAAATTGACTGCCAAAATGAGCTCATCAAGTTAACTGAAGATAAGTGACTTTACTTTAGTTCAATATCATATCTTTCGCTTACTCTACTTTAAATCAAGTACAAGTCATAAATTTAGCTTTTTGTGCATGTATATCTCATGCATGTCACATGCAACACATTCAGATATGCACAACTCACTTGCACACTTTGTATGTCACATGCAAGCTCTTAAATAGGAAAATCAAAATCTTTCTAATCAAAACACAAGACTAAAAATACCTTACTAATTACAAAACCCAACCATCCTTTAATTCTAGACCACCAACCCAACTTAGGTTAATTATTTAATTAACATAATCCAATAACTATCAATCTGCTTTTATTTGAAAAATACAAATATACATTAATGATATATTAATGATATGATGATATGCCAGGGAGGAATCAGAGGAGCGAAGCGGAGGTGAGTAGCGTTTCAGTTTACTGAGGAAGTTTTTCCCCATGGATGGGCGCAGAGGAGGGAGCTCCACTCCCTCCTACAAGGAGGTGGTGGCCAACAAGGGCAAGAAACCTCTAGATAAGAGTAGAGGTAATGTTGAGGAAGGAAGAAGAAACAGGGAAGAGGAAACAGAAGGTACCAAATCGAAGGAGAATGATAGCACAAAAGACAAGGAGGAAAATGACAAAAAACAGGGAACAAAAGACAAAAATCAGAACGGACCGTGTAAACCTAAGGCTGAAATCACTCCTAGAGTAGTTTTAAATTATCCAGCGCTGCAGGTGCACAGGGATCACATGCGGACTTATGCAATCATATGCAAATTCATGGGGTTATGGCCCACTGAAAAAGATTTACAAACATGGATCAAATACCACTGGAAGCCTAAAGGGAGCATTGATCTTCATCTGAGGTCCAAGGGATTCTTCACTGTGGTGTTCACTAACATTAAAGATAAAGACAGAGTGTTTGAAGGTGGGCCCTACTTCTATGCAGCAGCAGGGCTCTATATGGGGCCATGGATGATGAATTTCGTACCGGAGCGGGAAACTTTTACTTAAGTGCCGATTTGGGTAAGACTCTATTCTCTACCTCTTGATTATTGGCAAATAGAATCGCTAGCTACCATAGGCAATAAATTAGGACGGTTTGTCAAAGCTTCTGAAGCCATAAGGAAGGGAAAATATACCTCCTTTGCAAGGATCTGTGTGGAGATGGATCTATTTGGAGCTCTTCCGAACAAGGTAATCTTGGAGGTTTTTGATGAGGAATGGGTGCAGACAGTAGACTATGAGCATATTCCATTTAAATGTCGTAGATCCCATGAACATGGGCACCTACTAAGACACTTCCCTCTCAGTAAAGCATAAGACAAAAGCAAAACTAACACAATGAAAGACACAGAAAACTTTCACAAAGTAGTTCATAAAGGAAAAAGCGGCAGAAAAGGGCCAAACCAACACCAAACTGAAGGACAAAAGGTTAGTCAGAAGCAGTTCCAAGTTCTCGAAGAGGATGAAGAAATAGCAGAAGATCAAGTAATGAATGAAGGTTATGAAAAGAAGGAGAAGGAAGAAGATAATGATCAGACACAGGAAAACGAAAAACAGAAAGGGATCATGATGAGTGATTCAGAACTGGAAATGGATTAGGAAATGATCCAGAGTGAGATGGATATGGAGGACAATGAGATACAAGAGATTCTTGACAGAGAAAACCTGGATCTAAAAGGGTTCTTGAATCAGGGAACCACTAGTGGGGTAGAATCACTACCACAAGAAGAGTTCAATCGAATACAACAGTTATTCTTATGGAAAACTCATGCAAGGGTTTGGAGGAAGTAAACAACATTGAAAGATAGAGTAATGAAGGGGTGAAAGCAGTAAAAACGACTCCAGGGTTAGCACCGAGAAATCCAAGAAAAAAAAAGAGGCAGGAAAAAGCAAAACGAGCTATTGATGGAATGTGGAAAGCTTATGGTAGACTCAGGTAATATGAAAGGTCTAACTAGTAACTCTTTTACCAATCTTTAATCATGAAGTTCACAACTTGGAATATTAGAGGTCTAGGCAGCAAGAGAAAACAGAGAATGTTGAATAACAAAATGAAACAGGCAGCTCCGGATATAATTTTCGTCCAAGAAACAAAATGCTCCATTCAAAAGTTAAGGAAAATCCATAGTAAATGGCTCAATAGATTTGAGTTTCTAGAAGTTAAAGCATAAAATATAGCAAGGGGTATCCACACTCTTTGGAATCCCCAAAAAATTGGAATAATTGATGCGGAGGCATCAAGGAATTATTTATCGGTGGTTATACAGCCTGTAGGAGATAGGGACACTTATCTAGTCATGAATGTTTATGGCCCTCAAAGGTTAGATGACAAAATCAGGTTTATAGAATCCTTGGTGGATCTCCAGGTCAGGCATGCAGGATTACCTTGGGTCATAGGAGGGGTTTCAATATGATCAGATCTCTCTCGGAAAAAAAAGGGGGTACAAGAGCTCTAAATAAAGATTCCTCAGCCTTCCAAACCTTTTCAGAAAACATGAAGCTTGTTGACATTGAGACAAACAATGGCCTCTGCACATGGAACAATAAAAGAGGATGGGATTCCCAGGTAGCCTACAAGTTAGATAGATTCATGATCTCTGAGAATCTCATGCTTATAGACAACGAAATAATAGCAGGAATTCTCCCTTTTGGAGGCTCAGATCACTGGCCGGTTCAAATGGAGATCAAGGGCATAGGTGCCCCAAGAAATCGACCTTTCAGATTTGAAAATATTTTGCTTTCACACCCAGAATTCATCAGCAACATTGAAAAATGGTGGGCAAAAGATTTGCAGATTCAGGGATCAACAATGTTCCTTCTACACAAAAGATTAAAGCACATCAAGCTGAAGCTAAAAGCTTGGAACAAGAATGAATTTGGAAATATTTTTGCAGGTAAGGAATCTGTGGAAAATAAAATTATGGAGCTCAACCAAGCTTTGATCAAGGAAGGCTTTGATAAGGACAAAAATGATCAAGTAGAGAAACATCATCAAAAATGGGGAAAAGTTGTGTAAATAAGAGGAAATTTTTTGGAAACAAAAATCAAGAGTTCAATGGCAAAAAGAAGGAGAGAGTAACACTAAATTTTTCCATAGATCCACCATTCCAAATAGGACTCACAACAGGATCTCTTTGATCAAGGACGAGAATGGACAAATACATAAATCCCATGAGGAAATAGAAGCAGTGTTAGTTAAGCACTTCCAAGGTATTGCCCAGGAAAACATTTTAGTAAGGGAACCTTTCATCAAGGACTTCACTCAACACATCCCTAAGTTGGTATCCAGAGAGGATAATTGTAATCTCAACAGAGCTGTAACTGAAAGGGAGGTCAGTGAGGTTCTCAAGGAAATGTAAAATGGCAAGGCTCTAGGTCCGGATGGATTCAATGTGGATTTCTTCAAAGTTTGTTGGAATATTGTCAAAAAGAATATTTTAAGGGTAGTGGAAGAGTCCAGGTTGAACAGAACTATTTTGAAGGCTCTCAATACCTCCTTCATCACCCTAATTCCAAAACAGGATAATGATCAAATGCTAGAGAGGTATAGGCCCATCGCTTTATGAAATGTAGTTTACAAGATAATTTTAAAGGTCGTGGCCAACAAACTCAAACCTTTGCTGCCTACGCATATTTCGAGGGAACAATCTGGTTATGATGGAAGCGCTAGGGCAGTCCATTAAGCATGCTAAAGAAACGGGCAAAATTCAAAGACTCCAACTATCAGAGAATGGGCAAGTTCTGACTCATCAACAATTTGTAGATGATACCATGTTACAGGGAATTCCCACAATCAAGGAAGTGCTTGCATACAAACAAATTTTGAATGACTTTGTTATGGCAACAGTTATGGAAGTCAATCTTTCCAAATCAAATTTTTTTTTCTTTAACATCCATATAGCCATTCAGAGAAATGTCTCCAGAATTCTTGGCTTTCAAAGAGAATCCCTCCCCTCTAGGTATTTGGGAGTTCCTCTAACGGCTAAACCTTTGCACAAGAGCATTTGGGAAGTGTTAATCATCAAGATGCAAGATAAGGTCAGGAAATGGACAATTAGGTCTTTAAATCTGGCTAGTAGACTGGTTCTTACAAAGGCAATGCTCCAAGCTATCCCAGTCTTCATGTTATTAGCTCTCCCAGCTCCAAAAGGAGTCTTACAGCAATTTAGAAATATCCAAAGAGATTTTCTTTGGGGTAAGGAGGAAACTAGGAAAAAATGGGCTTTAGTCTCATGGGAAAAGATCTCTAAACCCAAGAACCAAGGAGGCCTAGGATTGGATGATCTAGAGATTCTCAGTAAGGTTCTAGGGGCCAAACTTTGGTGGCAGTGGGTTAAGGATCCTAAGGCTCAATGGGCAAGCATCTGGAAGGAAAAATATGCCAGCTCCTGGCATTCTTCTGAGATAATAAGAATGTCTAGAAACATGAAGGGCTCTCCCATATGGAACAAGGCCTGGGAGAACAGAGGGGTGGTTCAAAAAAACAGTTTCTAGGAAATCAGAGATGGAGATTTGGCACTCTTCTAGGAGGATAAATGGCAACAAGAACCAACACTATTGAAAGAGGAATTTTTGGGCCTCAAGCATGAGATAGACAACCAAGGATTAGTAAAGGTAAAGGACTTTTGGAAGCGTGCTCACAATACAGAAAAATGGAGAACATGGAGAAAAATAGATGGTAGAGAGGACAGAACCCTCAACAGTAGAGCAGAGACCCTAAAGAGGATGTTAGATCAGAGGATGATTTTAGTTACTAAAGGGTAGGATCAACTAAGATGGGGTAACAACAAAGAGGGTAATTTTAACATTAAGGAAGCAAAAGGTATTCTCGTTGGACTGGAATCCCAAGCTCCGGTTAGAATCTGGCAGAAGCTATGGAGGCACAAAGGCTGGATGAAAATCAAACTCTTTATGTGGCTGGTTCACCACAGGAAAATCTTAACCTGGGACAATATTAGAAAAAGGGGTATGCTGGGACCCTCCAGATGCCAGCTCTGTGAAGCCCAAGAGAAGACAATGGAACATCTTCTCAATAGCTATATTTTCACCTCAAGGTTATGGGATATTTTTGTCACCATCTTCAATCAGTCCGATAGAGACAAAGAAAGTATCACTAACACCCTAAACAATAGGAGGAATAATTTTTCGGATAATGAAGTTCTTAACTCTCCCTGGGCTCTTTTGCCAAGTTTCATTATATGGAATGTGTGGAAAGAAAGAAACAAAAGAATTTTCAAAGAAGAGAAGAATTCCTCTCTTCACCTGTTGGAGCAGATCTTGAACCAACTTATAGAGACAGTTGGCACCATAGTAAGGGATCTCCCCAAAAATCCTCTCTCAGAAGCAGAGTTGAGAATTCTCAGGCAATCAGGCATGCAGGGGCTCATTCCACAAGGTCTAGATAGGAAAATAATCATGAGGGAAATGGTTAAAGAATTCTGGAACCCCCCCCCCCCCCCCCCTCCGCGGAAGGTTTTTTGAAGTATAACATCGATGGAGCTTCAAAAGGTAACCCAGGAATGGCTAGCTTTGGAGGAGTTCTTCGGGATGAAACCGAAAGCATTATCTCCCTCTTCCATTGTCATTTAGGAAAAGCCACCAACAACATGGCGGAACTAATGGCATTGGAGCAATGCTTAAAATTTCTGAAACAGGACAACTGCCAAAATGTGATAATAGAAGTTGATTTTGAGTTAGTCATCAACGCGACCAAGAGAATTAGTCATGGTACAGGGCCGGAAAAAGTCACAAAACACTGGAGGTTAATAAGGGTTCTCCATAAAATACAAGGACATCTTTAGGGACTACTCACACTTAGATTCATCCATGTGTGTTGAAAGGCCAACAAATTGGCAGACATTCTAGCCAACCAAGGTGTCAACTGTAAGGATAGCAGATTTTCAATGGGTTGGCTTGCAATGTCGCAAAGCAACCTAAAAGAACTTTGCCATAACCAGGCAGAAGAGGATAAAGAAGTGTATCAGAACAAAACTAAGGAAGCCAATACGCAATGATCAGATTTCTGCAGGATTCACAATTTTGGTCAGACAGGACTACGGTGGAAGGCTAGCCAGGATCAGCCTCAATAGCTATGGTAATCACAACCCTGAAAATCCCCAGAGACTGGTGCTTGGTTTTCTTAGGCAAGAGAAAGGTTGAGAGTAATAACCGACGGCCCTGTTCTGGCGACAACATTTCCTAATTTTCCAGTGTCGGGAGACAAAACCATTTCCCGAGTGGCTTTGGAGCGATCACACCGCTTTCAAGTCGAAGGTGGTTTTGATTTTTTGGTAGCGATACCATACAACTCTTGACACGTGGATGAGGGCCGAGTCTGAAAACCACCCTCATCGCACACTAAAGTTTGATGACTTCAGACGTGCGATGTTTAGCTCTGCCATCTAATTTAGCAAGACTGATCAACAATCAGGATTGTGCGGGCGGTTTGGTGGGGTCGGGGGGTTAAACATCTTACTTCTTCATGGAGCAATATGTATCTCCAATGTCAGATTTAAAAAGAAAAATGGATGGCAACGATTAAGAGGCAGGTTAGGGGTTTGTTGGCACGGGTATTTATGGAGAGGGTTCATGTGCCATGCGATTCCCGTTGCTTATTTTTGTCTGTACTCAAAAGGGTTTGGCAGGTACTTTTTGGGGTATGAGGGCTTTGATTCTGGTAAGACATCTTCCTATTTTGCCTTAGACCACATAGTTTGGTGGAAATATGTATATATTGTAAATTATGTTTGATTTAATGATATGAAAGGTACGACTCTTGCTTTAGCAAATATATTATTATTATGATATAATCAATAGTTATATACAACACATTTATTATAATATTAATAATTAAAATTATATATAAAATAATTATTATAATAAAAATAATATAAAATATGAGCTAATTCATGGTATAAAAATAGAAATTTCCAAAAATAGAATAACCAATATTTGTTGTGAGAAAATTTATATGATTATTAATTTATTTATTACTCTCTTAAATGGAATTTGGAAACAGTTTTTATATATGATTAATTTATTTGAATTTTAAAATTATTAATAATTAAAAGATATGACAAAATTCAAAATTTTTTATAAAATAAATATTATTATTGATTCAATAGCTTATGTAAAGAAAATAACAACATTGTTCCTAATTATTGAAACTAAACCTTAAATTAACCCTATATATTAAAATTAAAAATATTTAAATCAAAAAATTTCAAATTTAAATATAAAAATAATATATTAAAATTATTGTATTTGGATTAAAAAATAATTAAACATAATTATAACATATATATTTAAAATTAAATTTAATTAAATTCATAAAATCATTCTTAAATTATAAAAATTAATAATATAAAAAATGTATTGTATTTTGGATTAAAGAAATAATTAAGAGAAAATAATTCATTTTTAAGTTTTAATAATTACTTTTCATATCAGTGTGTAATATTAATTTATATTTGATTAGAATATATTATTTGGAATAGGATTTTAGATTTTAAATTTAATTAAAAATAGATATATTTTTCACATTATTATATTGATAGATATATTTTTTTGGAATAAGTTTTTTTGAATTTTAATTTAATAAACAATAGAGAGAATAGGACTTTAGAATTTCAATTTAGTTAACAATAATTTTTTTATGTGAATGATAGGGATTTAACATTTATGAAATATTCTAGAATACTTTTAAATAATTTTTACAAATTAAAAGTTGAAATTTATATTATACTTTTTTTGTCTTTTTAATTGATTAATTAAAAAATGCATTATAAAAATGGTTACAGTTTTTTGAGCATGTAGTATTAATAATCCATAATATTATAACAAAACCTATCTACATATAAAGAAATCTCCATAATAAAATAAGAGTAAATCTGCATGATAAAAATTATGTTACATTATTTTATTTTTAATGTACATATATTAATTTTTAATAATAATAATGATATTAGGAAAAGATTTTAATATTTATAATCATATTAATATCTTACAACCATTTAATACCATTTAAATTTGTGTTATGTTAATACTAACCATTCCGTGATTCATTTTTAAATCAGGCTAATTATTAATTCATTATTGCTGAAACAAGTACATACTAATTGGTATTAAAGCTATCAAATACTGATTCAATTGGCAGAAGGTCTCACAAGATTCAGAGAATAATACTGTAGAATAATACTAATGAATTGCTGACCTAATCCTATGATGTCTTACAGAAAGCATAGCAAACCATTGTAGAATTATTGATCATTCTTAAATAAAAATAATGAGTTGCAATGCCTAATCCTATGATGTCTTACAGAAAGCATAGCAAACCATTGTAGAATTATTGATCATTCTTAAATAAAAATGACTAAGAATGATCCGATCATTTAACTTAAAAAGACCTCTGCTCTCATGTGTTCTCTTGGTATGGGCTTGTAAGCATTATACTAAAAATGTCTGATTAGACTGAATAATGAGTTCATTATTGCCTGAAAATAGCGTAGACATGAGAGAGGTATATTCCAATTGGCAGAGGTATATTCCAATTGGCATATGGCCATGTTAGATACTGATTACATATTGGGACAGATGTCTCAGAACAACTGAGTTGCCCTGACTAATCTTGGGATGTAATCATCCTACCCTGTCAATGATCTTAAATGGAAATGACTCTTGAATGATCTTAAATGGAAATGACTGAGTGATGGAAACGACTTAGAATGTGATCAGATCATTCTTTGTAACAGATGAACGGATGAAAAGAACATTTGGGAAAAATTTTCTGCAGAGCAAGTTTAATGGTATCACCTTGCTGAACAACAGCTCCTTCCTTCTCCACAAGGACCGCGTGAACAATATCTTCATAGTTTCCTCCATCCTGACAAAGAAATGCAATGATACCAGCTTGCAAGGGAGAAAGGCTGGGGTTGAATGCTGCAGACTCAATATAAAATCCTGTACAAATGTCCCCCTTTGTTGTCAGCAGAGCGATTCCAGAAGGACACTTACTATATGGGGCATGTGACAAGTTTGCAGCTTTAAGAGCCGCTACCTT
>APFE030742096.1:0-40873 GCA_000404065.3 Pinus taeda
ATAATAATATATATACTTTCAATCAAGGAAAGTGAGTAAATTGAAAATGATTAGATAAATCTTAACATGTACATAATGTAGATCATATTTTGTGTGATTTCTCACAACTAAAAACATCCTACATCCATCTTATCTGAATTTATCAAGCACTGAGATGGATCAATCTCTTGACATGCAAACTGTTCTTCACATTTTGCACTCTAAAAGAGGTTTGCACCTTAAGATATTTGATCCCTCTTGGCGCTTGATATATCTATGATTAAGATGGATCTAGGTTGGTTCTACTCTAGAGAACCATAATTTTCTTTATAAAACCCCACACTCTTCTCAATAAAATTAGCAACCAATCTAAACTTTCCCACTTATCTAAATGATTTTGTCCATGTACTAGGGAACTTTATACTTCCTTTCCTTTCTAATGAGTAATTGAACCTTCCATTTAAAAAAGAACAAATCAATTTCTCGTAGTCAAGCTACACCATTTTAGTTTTGAGGAAGTCTAAACATTATACGATTTGTACTTTTTTTAATAATCATCATTGGAATTTGGTTATATATAATTTTTTTATAAAACTGCAAATTTTTCATTATTGAAATTGCAATTTTGAATTTATAAATGAATTCATCATCCTTGAAAACCCCTATTGCAACTAGTGTTAAAAGAAATGTGAGAGATAAGCAATATGCAAGAGAGAAATAATTAATAAACATTAATTAGGAATGTGTAAATCACACACAAGATTAATATTGGAAAAACTTGAATGGGGAAAACCATATCATAGATATATTACTCTTGGCCAAAAGGCACCTTATAATGGAGGATTCTGAACATAATTTCTTGTTCTACCTAGAATAAGAATTTCTAGAGAATTGGTAACTTCGAAAGATTAGTTGCCACTGATACACCAGATACAAGTATTTCATAAATTCCACAAATTATCCATTTAAAACATGCATTCAGAGACTTGAACTCATGTAGTTGGGGAAATAAATTGTTCACCAAACCACTAAAGCTAAGATCCTTTGACAAGGTCCCAAACATATTTATAGACTTCATTACATGCAATACCATGGGCCAGTATCATGGGTCACCAATACCATGTGCCATAAAACCACATATTGTAGACCTAACAATTTTGACTTTATCATAGAGCAACATATAGATTTTGGACAAAATGATAAAAAAAATGTGACCCAAAAAGTTAAACCTTAACATGTTTAGACTACACTCTCATATTTTATTCTAAGCCTTCAAAAATCAACTGAAGTCCATTAGACCTCCTTAGTGACATTTTTAGACAAATGAACCATTTGACACCATCGCTAACATTTAGTTGAAAATCCTCATCGAATATCAAGTATTAACAACAAAATTCTCATTAGATGTGAAATATTAACACAAATTGAAACTTAAACAAAATATACTACATCATCCCAATACCATGGACCAAACACATCTCTATCATCCCTCACCTCATCTTGCATAGAGAAATACATTAAAAGGTTTCTATGTCATCATGTGCTAGAATTTTGCATCATGTGCTCACCCAATTTTGCATCATTTATTCACCCTAAGGGGTCCTCCCAACATTCAAAGATGATGTTTTTCTCATTTTCTTCTTATAGTTTAATTAGCATACCTTTATTTCCCACACTATGTTCGCAATCTTCCTACCTCATCATTCACCTACGTATTCTCTTAAATTTAGTAGCCAAACAAGGTTTCCCTAAAAATTGACTCAAAGCTTCATTATACCTATTTTTAAAAGTGGGGATAAAGTGCCAAAACATAGGTTGGATTTATAAGTTGTGGACCACATTTTTATGTTTGGGAACATTGCAAAGGAGTGTTGCAATAATAAACTAGTCTCTTATCTAGTTTCATTGATTTTATAAAAGGTTTTGCAATAGTGTCTGGGATCAACCTTTAGAATAGGTTAGAAGAGTTAAAAGTTACTTTTGATTTGAGAGTTAAAATGGTAAGGTTATAAGAGAATGTTATTTCCAAGTTTAGGAAAACTTAGGGAAGTGTTGTCGTTGCTACAAAACCTTTCAAAATTTCACTACATTCAAATTTTGGAGCCTACCTAACTTTTGTATCAAGTGACGCTTTGATCGTCAAGTGTCATTTCAAGTATTTCTACATGAACATACAAGTTTTCTTGATCATTTTTAAGTGTCATGTCGCATTGTTTAGGACATATCTAGTGGAATTCATGGTCATAACACCTTTCTCTGTTATAAAATGACTCTTTTGGTTGCAGTGGCACACATTGTGTTCATTGTAATTGGGGAGTGTTTTTACATTGGCGTATCAATGTCTATTTACCATTGTTCAAGTATGTATAAGTTTTATTGATGAGTTGGTATGTGTCACACATGATTTGATGTCTAAATTCATTATGTTTTCCCTTTGTTCTATCTTTCGCACTTAGACAAGTTTTGGTCGCAAAGTGAACCCATTAGGGCTAGGAGCATGAAAGCGCACTCTTAAGCCTTGATCGCCAATCCTTCATTGCTAGGACATGTGCCCTACACCTTCCAAGAGTGCATAATGCACTCCTAAGCCTCATTCCCCTTCCTCGTTCTAAACAGTGCCCTCAAAAATGCCTTCCTCCTTTTTGAGTGCATAGCGCATCATCTAAGCACAAAACCTAACTCATTTAGCCTTCAACAATGTTCCTTGTGCCCTCCTTAACCCTCTTGAGTGCATGAGCACACCTCGAAGCCTCGAATCCCAAACCTTCAACCTTCAACCCTACACCCTTCTTAGCCTCCTTGATCCTGTAAGTGCATCCGAAAGACACGAAGCCTCATCCCTTCAACCTTTGCCATCATGCTATGCACCCTTCTTGTCTCCCTTGAGTGCACAACACACTTGGGAAGCCCAAATGTTCTCCCTTCTTCCTTCATACTTGTACCCTACATCGCCCCTTGAGTTTTCTCTCTCCCTTTGAGTGTAGGAGAACTCCCTGAAGCCATGAAGCTTCATCTCTTTAGCCCTTCAGCCTTTCAAAGTGCACCCTTATGCCCAGAAGTTTCCTTATCCTTTCTAAAGTGCATTGTTAAGTCATGACCATAAAATTTGCATGAAACATGTTAGAATATAATATTTTTTAGGCTAATTTTTTCTTTCCATGAATGATTGGAGTTACAAGTATTCCAAGAATAGCATGGCCAGGATGCATGAAGAAGATCGGGAAAAGAGTGCAGTTAAAAGAAGCATTCAAAAATAAAGAACACATTGAAATCTTGATGATTGAACCAGCCTAAAGACTCCATAAGATCAAAGACCCTTTGGAGGGTGAAGAAATCAACAACATGAAAGTTGCATGCAAGATCAAATACATAAGTGGCAACCTTGTCACCTATCGAAGAAATTTGATGTCATCGGTCACTATGAGTCCAAGTCATAGTGACTTGTCATGTCCTCATCACATGATGATGTGGAAGTTATGATGTAATCATGTAATCATTGTAAAGACAAAGAAGCAGAAGTCCAAGAGTCGTGTATAGACAAAAGAGCCATGTATAGAAGTCCAAAAGACATGTAATTCCAAGAGTCATATGTAAATCCGAAAGTCAATTGGAAGTCCAAAAGTTATGGAAATACAAAGGTCATTAGGAGTTGGAAGCTCAAGTGTCACGAGAATATGAAAATTCATGCCCCAAGTTATAAAAGGATCATCATTTCTCAAGCAAAGGAATTTTAACCTTGGCTTTTCCCACAAGGCATTAGAGAGATAGAGATAGTACTTTTGGGGAGCAAGTTGTGGCTCTAACACTCCACTATTGGAGCTAGTGATGCATTGTACTTATGTATCTTGGAAATTTTGCTTAATACTTGAAGCCATTTGGTCAACACATTTTCATCGTGGATTTTGGATGTTTTAAGACTACTCTTCTAATGTTTATGATTCATGTTGGCTTTCACATGTGTTGAAGTAATTGAACTATTTTGGTGACTTTGGTGCTAAACTTGTTGGAAATGTGTTGTAATGATTTTAATGATCATTGCATCTATGTGAACTATTTCACTTGATGTTAGATGATTCTTTTATGTCTATGTGTGTGTGTCTCCAATAAAATAGTATTACTACTTCTCTCTTAGAGGGTCACTTTTTCTCCCATGTAGTGAAAGAACCTTGATACATCTACAACTGAACATTCACAAGGCACACTCTCTTGCTCATTCAAAAGCTCATGCTAATTTCTTAAGCTAGGTTTAAGTAAATGACAATTGAGCTGTATTTCCAGATGGGACTCATACACCAAATAGTGTGATGTCTAATTGGTACCTCATATTAGGGAGATCCCCTGTATGTTGGTGGTATCCAACACCATCAACATTTTGGTGCAAGAAGGAGGGAAATCAGTTTTTTATGGTTAATAACTCTTCACATCCCAATAATTCAGTTTCTGGACAAGGCAGTAATATCTCGAGCATTATCCAAACTCATATTCCTGAGGTAGGAGGGTCTTTTGAGCCTAGTCAAGAGTTGGCTTATGAAGTTATCTACGAACAAATTGGGGCGATTCGACCTATCACCCATAGTTTTTCGAAATCTTTCAGTTTACACCCTGTTTCTCATAATATTTCTCATCATCCTAAGAAGAAAGAAACAACTCACACTGGTGTGTTGGTTGCATCAGTGGAAGATTTGGTTTTTTCCACTCTTGTGGAGTTAGCAGAGTCTTCAGAAGACACAATTCAACAAGAGTCGCTTCCACCCATTCACAAAGAGTACAAGGAGGATATTGTTCTTTATGATAGAGAGTAGATGGGAGATAATTTTGATTTTAAAGACAGTTTAAATGGTGAAGGAGAAGGCTCGTCAGATTTAGAAAAGGAGGAGGAGCAAAGAGACGAAGACATGGTTGATCAGGACTTGGATTGGATGGCTCAAGGGCCACGTTCTCTTCCAGATAACCTTCATGGAGTTCCTAGACATCCAGAGAAGTTGTTATCAAAGTTCTATCCTAACAAGAAGACGAAGTTAGAAGATCATATCGATGATTTCTACATGCATCTATGGATGTTAGGGGTACTATATGATGGTGTTGCTTGCAGGTTTTTTCCTTTTCCAATAGAAGTTAGAGAATCAACATGGTACCATAGACCTATTAATTTAGTCCATGTTTAGAGGGAGTTTAAGAAAAAAAAATTGAATAAATTCAACGATGAAAAGGTAGTTTCCATGTTATTAAAAGAGCTCATAAATATTAAGATGGGGGAAAAGGAGAAAGTCAAAGACATCAATCAAAGGTTCAACCACATATTAAACAATTTTTCCCCAGACACACAACCTCATGATTCTATCACTATATATTATTAAACAGCTTCCTTGCTGACAAACATTAACTCTTTTGTTAAACAAGATGCAAAGGATACATTGGCTCTAAAATTTGCATAAGAAATCGCCATGGATAAAGTCTTACACGCCATTGGAGTTATTACAGATGATGATGAATCTAAATAATCCAAGGAGACTAGCAGGAAGTCTCAACCCTCTTCAAGTAAGGCTAGAGAAAATGATTTTGTAGATATTGAAAGCTTGACCAGATCTTTAAAAGCACTCACCAATGAAGTCTTAGAATTAAAGAGAAGTTCAAGTGATACCTATAACAGTAGCGAGCCTCCCAATTCTTTCCCATTCAGAAGGCCCTAATAACAACAAAAATCAACTGACTAAATATGCCCAGAGTTCAAATGTTGTGTTGAGTATTGAAAGTATAGGCATGAATAACTATTGTTCCTTCCACTAATAATGGAATTTAGAGAAAACATGCCCATAGTGGAACCACAATATGAATTCTCTAGCTGCACAAATTGTTGATACTTTACTAGTAGATGAGTAGTCCGAACAGACAAAAGAAACAAATGAACCTGCACTAAATGAGAAAAGTACAATTATTGGACATGCAGTTAACATTTTTGGTTTCATTTTCAATACTGACAAGAAGAGTGTTGAAGCACCATCGCAAAGTGAAGCCCCTCAGAAACAAGTTGGTT
This sequence comes from Pinus taeda, assembly GCA_000404065.3. Classification (NCBI taxonomy): domain Eukaryota; kingdom Viridiplantae; phylum Streptophyta; class Pinopsida; order Pinales; family Pinaceae; genus Pinus; species Pinus taeda. Next base: position 6,014 of record APFE030742096.1, read on the forward strand.
GTTATAATTTGAGGAGAAAAGGGTCCATTTCTGACCAGGAAATGATGAGACCAAAGCTAAAGAAGCAATCGTTAAGAAGACTCAAACCACAACTAATCCTACTCAAAATGCACAAAATAAGTATGGAAATGCTATTGCTTCTAAGGACACTTCCACTGGTAGCAAAAGCAATTCTATCACCTTGGAAGTCTCTAATAAAGCTACACCTCTAAACACTTCAACAATGCCTACTAAAATTGAATCTACTGATTATAACATAGTTGAATATCTGAAGAGAGCTCGTGCCAATATTTCCATCTTTGAGCTGGCAAAGATAGCAGGCAAGCGTGAATTGCTTGTCCAAGATTTCTCACAGTCTTCATCAGGTGACAAAGCTTCTACTTCTTAAAAGGTGTTTGGTAAGGCTGATGGAACTCTCAAATATGTGGTTAATGTTGTAACGTTAGATGCTAACAATATCTAACCCCCAATTTATGTTAACTTTCAAAATATTTAATTATAATGTCCATAATTGTTTGGTTGATTTGGGTGACTTTGTTAATGTAATGCCATTATTTGTTGCTAATAAAATTAACATTAAATGAGATAAAACCGATGCACAAATCATTCAACTTGATAGATCCCATGTCCAAACTATTATTGAACTCAAGAATGTTATTATATTTTTTCATCTGATCACTGGGTAAACCAATGTATAAACATTGTAATTATGGACATCCATGAATCCCATGGCATACTATTGAGTCGAGACTATTCTAGTAAATTAGAAGGGTATTTTTCTACAAAATGGTCACACTTATGGATTCCGTATAAGGGTGGAAACAACTAGATTCGTGTGGAGAGTGAACCATACATGAAATATATTGTGACACCACTTGAGGGTAGTAATGAGCCTGTTTCCTTTGCAGAAATTATCTTTGGAATTTGTTTCTTGGAAATCGATCACGAGTGTTATAAATCACAACCATCACCCATCCCATCGGATACACGGTTGGAGCTCCTTTTTCGTACTCCAACTGGTGCTAGTGAATCTTGTAATATAGATGTAAATAATAGTAATTATAGTATAGGAACCAATTTAGTAGCTAATAATATATGGATTATGTACTTCGATGGTTATAAAATGCAGGATGGCCTTGGAATTGGTTGCATACTTATCGACCCACACAATAAGTACATATTATCATGTTTTTTGGAGTTCGAGTGTACAAATAATATTATCGAATATGAAGCACTCATAGGCTTGGGTTAAAGAAATCCATTGACCTAAAGGTAGACTTGCTCAAGGTAATTGGTGACTCAAAAATGGTTACTCGACATGTATAAAACATTATCCATTGTGTTTCACCAAATCTTAAAAAATACCAACAGGAGGTGTGGTGATTGATTAATTATTTTAAATCTCTTAATATTATTTTTGTTCTTAGAATTATAAATGTTGCAGCATATGCATTAGCTAATGCAACTGTTAGAATGTTGCTGTTGAAAAATGGTTTTTCTTTAAATATTATATGCAAACCATCTGTTCCTAATAATGTCTCTAATTTTTTTGTTTTCAATGATGACCAACAGCTACTACATTTTGTGGCTAATACAAACATATTTAAAGATGCTACCATTGAAGAGGATGAGCACGACAAGGCTTTGTAGGAGGCATTTAATGCAATGAAAGGAAACATTATTCCTAAAGGTGTAGTGTCCTTGGAAAAATTATGTGACGTGCAAAATCAATTCAGAGAACCAATTAATACTAAGACTCCAAGCTCAAAGTTTTCATTTGAACAAGTCAACTTGGGAACTCAAGAAGATCTGAAATATGAAAACCTCAGTGCATATTGTTCTCCACAATAAAAACAATCCTTCATCCACCTGTTCAAAGATGTGTTTCCATGGACATACAACAATTTGAAGACATACGATACTTATATCATCTAGGATGTCATTCCCATTAAAGAAGGGGTGAAACATTTTCAACAGAAGCAAGGAAAGTTCATCCAACGTTGGAACCCATAATCCAAAAGGAACTGAGGAAACTACTGGATGCTCAGATCATTTTCATGGTAAAATGTTCTACTTGGGTTTCAAATTTGGTCCCTATCAAAAAGAAGTCCGGTGAGATAAGGTTATGTGTCAACTTTCACAATCTTAACCGGGCTTCAGATAAAGACAACTACTCATTGCCATCCATGGAACAGATCCTCCAAACAATATCTGGGACTGAAAGGTTCTTGTTGTTAGATGGTTTTTTAGGCTATAATAAAGTGTTGGTGGCAGAATTGGATAATCTTAAAACCACCTTCAAGACCAAGTGGGGAACATTTGCCTTTAAGCGTATTCCATTTTGTCTTATCAATGCTAGTGCTACATTTTGGACATCACTTTCTGTGGCCTGATTGTCCAAAGCGTAGTAGTTTATTTGGATGATGTTATTGTCTTTTCTAAAAGAAGATCAAATCATGTACACCATTTGAAGCAAATATTTGAGCGGTGTTGTAAATATGGGATTTCTCTCAATCCCAAGAAAAGCATCTTTGGTGTGTTAGAAGGCACTCTCTTAGGACATCATTGCAAACAGAAGAATCAAAGTTGATCCTAAAAGGGTGCAAGCTATAACTCAGATCATGTTTCCGGTGAATAAGAAAGTTATGCAATCTTTCTTAGGGAAGATTAATTTCTTGCAAAATTTCATCTCTGACTATGCTAAGATAGTTAAACCATTATAGGAGATGATTAAGAAAGATTTGACTTATAAATGGGCCACAAGGGAAAAAGATGTTTTTGCTCAAATTAAACAATCTATTGCTAATGCACCTGCATTATTTAGTCCTGATTATGGTAAAGATTTCATTCTTTACACTTTTGCTTCAGATTCATCTATTGCGGCTGTACCGACTCAAAAGGGTGTTTAAGGAAACAAGCAACCTATTTCTTTCATGAGTACTGGCTTACAAGGGTCAAATATGAATTATCCTTCCATCAATAAACAATCATATGTTGTATATAAGGAAATAAAATATTCCAGGTCCTATCTTCTTAAAACTCACATAATCATATATGTGCCCCATCTAGAAGTCATAACACTTTTTGTGCAGCAGGAGCTAGGTGAGAAGTGGGAAAATTAGATGACTTGTTTATAAGAATATGATATGGATTTTAATCCATTTCATACTATTAAGGGTCATGACCTCTTTCAATTAGTAGTAGAAGCGAGAGATACTCCAGAGCAAGATATTTCCAGTTGGCAACAAGAAATAGAGATGTATAATGTTGAACAAGTTCCCCAAACAAGCACAGCAACTCCATGGTATTCATACATACGGAAATTATTAGAGCGTGAAACCTTTCCCATCCATTTATCAAACAAACAAAAGAGGGAAATATGCCTTAAATATCTATCTTATCAGCTCATTCATGGAGTGCTTTTCAGAAAACACCACAACTGTGTCTTACTAAGATGCCTTGAGCTTTAAGACACAGAGAAGGCACTAAAAGATCTACATGATGGATCGATAGGAAATCACTATGTGGGTGATATAATTGCACATAAAGTAATGAGGGCTAGTTATTATTGGCCCACCTTATATAAATATGCTCACGCTTAGGCTTGCAAGTGCCCAACTTAAAGATGCATCGATCGAGATCAAAATTCAACCACCCCATTGTTACCACTAGCAGTTGAGGAACCTTTCCATCGGACATTAGACAAACCATTCTTGTGTTTTCATGGTTATAAAGAACGTCACCCCCGAGTGGACTACTCTGTTGGACGGTGTATGTGTTTTCCCTTATACTTTGGTTTCAATGACTACCGCATCCGATGTGGACTACTCCACTAGATGCTGGACATACCCTTGTTGTTTTCATGTGTGTCTCTTCCTGGGTGGTACTACTACCTCTCATATAGAGGCTCACTTTTACCCTCTCCCTTACAGTAAGAGAACCTGAACACAAAGTTACATTACGCACTCACCAGACATACCCACCTCGCTTTCTTGAAGTTACAAGCATAACACTCTCATGTGCTTAACAATAAGAGCTAAGGAAAATCTCTAAGAGAATGGAAACTGGGCCATCATACCAAATGGGACTCCTACACCAAATGATGTGAGGTCTAGTTGGGACTTCATATCACGGAGATCCCCTAAATGTTGGTGGGTCTAGCACCATCAACACGGAGCTAGTGATGTTCATTATACTTATGTATCTTGGAGCTTTTTCTTAATTCTTGAAGCCATTTTCCCAACACATTTTCATGCATGGATTGTGGATGTTTTAAGAATACTCTTCAAATGTTTATGATTCATATTGGATTTCACATGTTCTGAAGTAATGGAACTATTTCAATTACTTTGGTTCTAAACTTGTTAGAAATGTGTTGTAATGATTTTAACAATCGTTGCAAATATGTAAACTATTTATCTTGATACTAGATGAGTCTTTCGTGTCTATGAGTGTGTGTCTCCATTAGATTAGTATTATTAATTCTCTTTTAGAGGATCACTTTCTCTCCCCTGCAGTGAAATCAACTTGATACATCTACAACTGAATATTCACAAGGAACACTCTCTTGCTCATTCAAAAGCACATGTGCACTTCTCTCTCATGTTAATTTCTTAAGCCAAGGAAAACCTTTAAGTAAATGAAATTTGGGTCGTATTTCGAGATGGGACTCCTACACCAAATGGTGTGAGGTCTAATTGGGGCCTCATACCGAGGATTTCCTTTTATATTGGCAGTATCCAACACCATCAAAACGAAGTTAAGTTAGAAGATATTAATTGTAATATAGGAGTTAAGCAAGGTTGTCCCTTGTCCCCTATCATTTTTGGTCTATAAATTGACAAGTTAGAGGATTGTTTTAAAGAAGCAAGTTATGTTGGCCTAACTCTCACTTGTATAGTCATCATCCAAATTCTTTATGTCAATGATATTGTTCTTATGGCGAAAATTCCCTATGATTTTTCATGCAACTAAAATTCATCAAGGATTTCTTCTCTTGAATGGGTATCACTATTAACATTAACCAAAAGAATATTATGATAATTAAATACAAAAATATCACTTGAAATAATTTCACATATGCCAAGAACAACTTGGAGGAAATGACTTCATACAAATATTTTGGAATAGATCTTCATCATAACATTAACTAGAACTATTTTATTAAAAAAAAAAAAAAAAAAAAAAAAATTGGAGGGTGGAAAGTTTATTATAGACTTGAAAACAATTGTAAATTAGAGATAGTGGTTATAGGACAATAATAAAATCCTCTTTGAGATTCTTGTCACTCTTGTTATTTGATATGGTTGTGAAGTTGGGAGTAGTGGTATCTCTAAAGAATTGTATAAAAAGAAAGATAAAATCCAAAAGTGTTTTATAACTTATAAATTCAGAATTAAAAGTAATTCACCTTTTTCTATGCTCCTTATAAAAGCTAGTCTTTCCACCTTTAGGAACAAGGCTATGATTAGGTGCCTAATATAGAAGGACAAGATAAACAACATTGAAGCCTCTTGTATTCTATGTTGTTTATCTTTTTATTCTACATAAGGTACCTAATCATAGCCTTGCTCATGTTCTAAAGATTATTTCAAACCCACTCAAAATAATGGAGTGAGGATTTCATAAAAATACAAGTCTTAGAATAACTCATTTAAGAATCAAGTAAAATACGACTTTTCAAAATAATCATGTTATCAAAAGTATTATTAAATTTAAATTTAGAAAAAAATCAATAAAGAACTGGAAAATTAGAAAGAAAAAAAATACTTCACGGCTAATCTTTGTATAATAAAATAAAAAATATGTACAAATGACAAGAAATTTGCAGTAGTTAATGACTTCAGATTGAAAACAATATACACAAATTTATTTTATTCAATCCGCAGATAAGAAAATATACAATAGAAACACATGCAATCATTCAATCACAATGAACAAATTATTTTACTGGGGAACCCAACTGGGAAAACCCCTCCTTTGTTTGTGTTATATCATATGAGAAAAATTGATCTATTACAATGACAAATTCAATTCTTGAAGCTCAACCTGCAATGCAATATTATTCTCTTCCTCCTGAGTCTTCTCTAGCAAATACTTAGCCAAATCTAGGTCTTCTGCTCCTCCTATTTCCTTGCACAATTTCTGAGGAAATTGGCTCCTAAAGAATATGAAAAGCCCCTATTTTCTTGTGCAATTTCCAAGAGGAAAGCCTCACTTGCTACATGATAATTGTGTACACTCTCTAGTGTAGAATAATAAATACATTGATTCCTTTTTCCTCCACTCAACTAGGAAATTCAAATTCCAAGCATGATTGGAACTATTTTTAGTAAATTGATCAGTTAACTAAGAGATCAGTGATATAACAATTTTTATAACTGGTCAACTAAACTCCTATTGAATCTACTAATGACAACAACTCAAATAATTGGGTTTAACTATCAATAACTCCACTATATTGCTAGATCTTAGCAGTCAACTCATGCACAACTCTACTTCTAGCCTACAAACTTGAATTTACTGATTTAACTAGGAGATAAAGCCATGTCACTCCAACTAAATGCAATCCAATTCATCCTTCTGATGTGGATAATCGAATTTCTCCCTTTGACTAAGGCACAAGTCAAATGAAGCCTTTTCTTATTACAATTTAACACTCCATCTTAACAAGAAAAGGATTTTGCACAACCCCAATCCTGCTCCAGTGGAATGTATTGTAACACAATTTGCACTCCCTCTCGCCATTGTTGTTGCTACTACAACAACTGCAACTGAGAAGCATTCAAAACACTGAAGCAATTGTGTCTTTGTGTCGCAACTGCCTCCTAAGTCTCTAACTATTATTAGCCTCTGAACTGTCGCACAAGATCTGACTGCACCAATTAACATTGATTCTTCTGCTACTGAATATTGTGGGCCCCTTTAGCAAAGGTAATGATCCGTGAGAAGAGTATACTTCAATTGCTACTACTCTCCTGTGGACCCTGCCCAAATCTTGCAACTCTGAGATTAAGGCTGTACATCACCCCACCTCACTCCTGGAGGTATAGCTGCATGCATAGAGAAATATACCTCTAGCTTGTAGATATGCATGGCAACACTGGGATTCATATCATAGATGAGACCAAGATCCATGGCAACACTGGGATTCACATGACCTGCAACTATTGCAAACATGTTTTTCAGTAGCCCTGTGGCGGAGTCACATATAAGGCATTTAAAATCATCAAACAATACTGAAGATGTGATGAGAGCCAATTTTATTGTAGTGGGTGTCCACTTTGCATGTGTCACATGTAGAAATATTGTGATGTCGATAACATGAGGGCTCAATGTGAATGTCCTAGATTATATTCTTCTCTTATTGGATTTCAAGCCAGTTGGCCCATCCAAGTAGCCAATAGGTTGACACCTAGAGCAATCAATCATAAAACCACTAGATTCAGCCCTCTCAAAGAGAAGGAAACTACCACCGATGCTCACACTCTACCAACCATGGCCTATTACTTTGTCGTCCAACCTGCTTAGTTGAACTCATATTTGGAAAACTAGCTTCAGGGAATGGAGAAGAGGGGATCTCGAAATCTGGAAGTTGAAATTATATTGCAAGAATCTAAGCATATTGGAAATGAAAATGAGGTTTCCATGGCACACCTCCAACATAAAAGTATTGAACTTGAATAATCAATTGTTGTGCTTCTAGATCCCACATTCAAATTACCAACTATTTGGATTGCAATGTTATGGAGAGAGCTCGTGAGGGCATCCTTGTGATGTAAAGGCAATGGAATAATAACACATAGAAATCTAGGTGGAATTATTAGCTAACACTCCATTGATGTTCTAGTTTTTAAATATTTTTGTGTATTTCAATTTTATTTCATTTGGTTAGTGTGTTAGACAATGTATCTATGGCCTATAAGGCATACGAACGATTCTATTTTTGTTTAAACATCTCACAAAATGGAGTTTTTCCATTCATTGAAACAAATGTGCATAATGCTACAACCCATTTTGAATGTTCATTGGGTTAGTGTGAAGCAAAATATTTACAAATCAAATATAATTATTATTCTGTTTTTATGGTTTAAATTATTTATATTTCCCTCTTCTCTTGTATTGAATATGGATTATGTATTGCAGGCACGTCCAAAATATCAATACAAGTAATTTTAACACAATGATCCTAAAGTTATTAACCCAAATATATCACATTGTAAAACCCTTAATTGTAATTCTACCAAAAAAAAAAAGAAAACAAACAAACAAACAAACAAAACAAAACAAACAAACAAAACAAAACAAAACAAACAAAACAAAAACAAACAAAACAAAACAAAAACAAAAAAAGACAAACAAAAACAAAACAAAACAAAAAGCAAAAACAAAAACAAAAACAAACAAAACAAAAACAAAACAACAAAACAAAACAAAAAACAAAAAACAAAAAACATCTTAAATTTCTTCAACTTTAGTTAGATGGAAAATGTATACAAAATTTATCTAAAATTACTTTTGAGAGAAAATTATATAATACAAAGACAATGTAAAAGATAAATAAAGGGATTGGAAGTTTGAATATTGGCAAAGAAGTGATATGAAGACAATGACAAGGTTACTACATAGCGCTTTTTGGGGGATATATAGAAAGATGCAAGATTAAAGACGCTTCAAATGTCCATTTCCTTTATTGTCTTTTATATCGTCTTGTAATAAATGATATTTCTTATGAGTAATATTATATTAGTTTTGTGTACATTTTTATCTAACTAAAGTTCAAGAATTATTTACTATATAGATATTATATTATTGCTATTATAAATAAAGATATTATTTAAATTGAATTATAATCTAATTTTAAATAAAAATAAAAATGAAATTTTGATATATATCAAAATTACATCAAATAGTTACTTAAAGCATTCAAATCACTAGATTGAATTGTAATGTTTAAAATAAAAGGTAGCAAGGTACCATACATCAAGAAAATATGGTTCCTCACATAGCCCCAAAAAACTTGGTTGTAGATTAAAATAGGAGTTTTGAACTTAATCAAAGTGAAGCTACCCTTTAGTAAAACGAAAGAAAAACTACAATATCAATATGAATATGAGTATCTAATCATATAAAATGTAGAAAACATAAAAGTTGAGCTTGAAACTATAGAATTGAAGCATGCTGAAAAATTAGATCTCACACCAACCTTGATCTCCAATAGGCAAGTACACTCAAGGTAGCTATAGTGCCTCTTTACATACAACATATGTCTCCTACAACTCTAAGATGTGAGGGGTAGTTAGACTATTGAAAGTGATTATTAATATGATTGTCTCATCCAACAATGTTTGTAAATGAAAATTTCTCATCATATACTTCCCCTTGATCCACTTGATAAGAAACAGATAGTCAGTGAAGATCTGTAGAGAGGGATGACCATATTTAGCTTCAATAGTGGGAGTTGGCCTTAAATCCCACAACTCCGGTAGATTCTTTGATCCTGAACCAATCATTGCATTTAAAATTGATAGAATGGGTTTTGTGATGCTTAAAATCACACCAACTCTAGCTATTAGAGGTTTCCCTTGTGAGGCTCAATCAAAATGGACCAATTCTTATCTTTGTTGATAGTTTTTTTTCCAATATCACTCTTGAGATTTTAAAAATACTTTGTTGTTGTAGTAGTTCATTATATTGATTACTTTAATTTACACTACCAAGGATGCACAAGCATCTCATTAAATATTAATGAGTTTTAGGCAAGAAAGGTATCCCATGCCACAATTAATGGAAACTATCTGAACTCTTTTGTTCCAGAATGGTCATACCACTTATTCAAACCTTGTTCAATGGAAATTCCTATCTAAATACCTACAAAACCAATGATACTTGTAATCTCGACACAGACATGTTGTGTGTAGGAGAAACACATGATCAAATGATAAGTTGTATCCTCTTGTATTTAACATAGACTACATCTCCCTAGACTAGAAAACGTTCCCATTTGTAGTATATCCCATGTTAGTGCTTTATTATTGAGTAGCATCCACATGAAGATTTGAAATTTTAAGGGTTATTTGATATGCCATATCTCCTCCCACCACCATGTTGATAATGCCATGTAAACCTTTTCAATTAAAGCCTCATATGCTTTGTGGTGTAAAACAACCATTTGGATGTTTTAAACGAAGGAGAAAGTCCTCATCCTTTATCATTACTAAATTTGAGTGTAGATTGTCAATTTAATGCTCCTAGGTTACACCATCCTTGTCCTTGAAGCCCAAATCTCCTCTAATCAGCTAATCCTATTGCCAAATATTCATGTTGATATGATTAATTACCTGTGAGAATGTGTATATTCCTCTATAATGCACGTGTAATACCATGTTTGTAGGTAGTCCACGTTTTCTTCCACACTAACCCAAGGGTCCAAGACAACCTATAACTTAGAGCACCTTCCTATTTTCCAAATTAATCAATACCCCACCATGGGGACAACATTAATTAGATCCTTCCAAATTGTAGATATGATATGAGATTTTTTTTTATCAACCCTCCACTAATCCTCAGTTTATAATGGATCATCTTATATCAACTTCATTGTTTCAAATTAGTATGAACACTCCTAACATTACTTTTCTAGCCAAAGCTTTGGAAAAATAGAAAATGTTATTCTATATCCATCCCCTTTAATCTTTAGGGGTGGCCAATTTATTCCACTTTACTAAGGGAAAACCTTATTTGTCCTTGTCCATAACCATATGCATATGAAAGATAACCTTCTAATCTATTCTAAAACCCCTTTTAGGATCTATGACATTAATATCCAATGGTTTGGTAGTTCTTCCAAAATGACTTTGACAAGTAACAATATGACTCCCTGAGATATCCATCTGCTAAACTACATATATAGCCTACCTTCCACTTTTATAATCAACTAGTATCTGTCTCTCTATTTGTAGTCATTAGGTTTGAGATTGAAACCTAAATAATTGGTTCCATTTTCCAAGTTAGTTTATTGATAAGGTAGAACTAAATCTATGGAGACCTTATTCAAATCCTGAAGCCAATATATCATAATAATTGATTTTCCAATATCAATCCTCATACCTATAGGTGTACACAAAAATTCAATAATACCTTTCAGCTTGATAATATCCTTTCAATCTCCAACACTAAAAACTAACACATCATCAACAAATAAGACATGATCCAAATGGCAAGAATTAGCAATTTTATTACCCTTGAAATCCCCAACACAATGAGTTTCCTTTAACAATATATTTGAACCTTCTACAACTAGAAGAAAGAGTAAATATGAAAGGAGGTAGCCTTGTCAGACCCCCTACTTGGATTGAAGAATTGAGTGGATAATCCATTTCTTAAAATTAAAATGGATATTCAAGCATGATAGCTTATAATACATAAAAGAAAAGAAGAATTGCCGTGGAAAAGAAAGAAAGAAAATAAGAATGTAAATCCAATTGAATTGGGATAAGTATTATGTAAAGCTAATTAGCCTTCATAGAGGATTTTGAGATGTCTAATTTTAAAACCATTTCCTTGTGTTTCTTAAGCTTTATAGTATGCAATTCTTCCTATGCCACACAAAAAACGTCATGTATCTATCTCCTTGCTAGGAAACCATATTGCTCTTTAAAAATATTGTTTGAAAAGAGAGCCTTTTAGCTCCTAGAAATTATTTTAGAGATGATTTTGTAAATACAGTTGCAAAAGGAGATAGGCCTAAAATGATCACAAAGACACCAAATTATTAATATTTGAAGGTTGGATTGAAAATAGGTAAGATCCATTTTAGTAACTCAATATTCTTTAGTCACTCTTCTTAAGTCATCCACAATAAAATCAAAACAACCCAATAATATTTCCATTAGAAAATCACTTAACAATGAACTCTTATATTTTTGAAAATTTCGTAAAATTAAAAGAAACTCTTCTTTAATAACTTTATTCATTTAGTCATGGTTATCCCAATTATTCACATAATTAGAACAGTGAAAATCCATTTGTAGAACATTCTCTCTTCTTGGTATATATTTTTTTTAAACTCCAACACCCTCTTGTGTTATTCGTTTAAAACATGTGACCATCTCTCCTTTATTTTTTGCAATGTTCCAAACCAAGTTGTTACTTTCCCACATCTCTACAAACACATGAAAGTATTTTGTGTTCTCATCACCTACTTGAAGCCATAGAGCCTTGATTTTCAACCTGCATGTTTTTTCCTACTCAAGGATTAGTTCTCTCTTCGTTGCTTTTAGCAAGTGTAACTAATTTTCAAATGTCTCGAGAAAAGTTTGACACCACCAATATTATAGATAGATTTCAATTTGTCCTCTTCTTCTTATAAGGTCTTCTCCCTTTATTTATTCACCTTGGAATAAGTAATAGATGTCTTCTTCACTCATTATAGATTACTTAGGATATGCATAATTATAGAGTCTTTGAAAAGTGTATTAAATGTTATCCAATTTTCCTAAAAAAATTAAGGTAATCCTCTCTTTGACTCGTTCAAGGTAATTTGAAAGAGAGAAGGTTTTGGTTCTTTAAACAAATTCCAACAAAAATGAGGAGTGATCAAATTCTCCTTCTTAAGAAACACGTTATCTAAACCTAGACTTCTCTTATACGAATGCTTCTAAGACTAAAATTATATCAACTCACTTGGAAATCATTTCCTTTCCTACTTTTTTATTTCACCAAGTTATACCAAGTTGTATTGGCACTATATCTACCAACCCTATATCTTCCCATTTATGTAAGAAGTAACTTGATCATTGATCCAACAAAACAGCTGGACCCCAAAATTTATATGTTCCTATAGTCATGTTCAAATCCTCCCACATCATAAGAAAACCATGAAATATCGAGTGACTACTAATAAATTTATACAAAAAATCAATTATTTACACATATAGTCCATCGATGTTGAAGAAGAGGACATCTTTTCGTAGCTCCAAAGAGAAGAGGACTACACCCAAACTTTAGGAGGCATACCAAGAATTGCTAAGATTGGAGGATCAAGTCATCTACCTCATAATCAGGCCACCAATTATACCTTGCAACTCTACACAAAATAAAATCCCAATCTTGAGACAATTTTTCCGATTCACCTAACGAACTACCACCTTTCGTCATTAATTCTTATAAAAATACCATCGAAATTCTTAGTTTTCACCAATATTTTTAGTTCCAATTCTTTAGAGGCATTAACCAACACTTGACGACTTAGAGTTAGAACAATCATTGTTGAACCTTAAGCAAGGTCGTTTGACCTCTAAGTGTTTCTTTTAAGGACAACTATTGAATCCTAGAAATAATTTCACTATTGGATTGTTTTGTGCCATGGATAATAATATGTCCTCCCTTTCACCAATATTTTTATCCTTTCTTCCCCAAAACCCCAAATCCCCTTCTACTTCAATAATAGGCCCAAGTGAACTCTTTTTTCTCAGCCTTACATTATATATAGAACCTTTGGAGGACTCCTATTCTAGTCTCTTTACCATATCCACCATATAATTAATAAGGTTAACTATGTAGAAAGAAAATATAGGATGTTGCCTTTTCCCTTTTGTACAATATAGTAGAGAATCCAAAAAATATAGATAAGGATCTTTAACACTCAATAAATTACCTAGGAAATCCCCAAACACCCTAGGTTTTTTCAACACCAATTGACCTTTTACATAACCAAATTAATAGGTGTTATTTCTTTCTTGGAAAAAAATATTTTCTTCCTTGACTCTCTTGGAAACCTTATATCACTAGAATTCTAGAGGAGATTCATGTGGCATAGGTATGGCCTCTTGCATGGGTGTGATTATAACACCACTTAATGTGACTAGATCTATTCTGATATAGATGAATCCTTTGAGAGATGTCACATGTGGATCACTAGTTTTGTGGATTATAGAGCTACTATTTTGATAAATAAAAGACAAAGCATCCTTTAATAAGAATTTAGAGACAACAAAGTTATGAAAAATGGATCACGTGAAAACAAAAAAAATTGTGAGACCCACCATCCCTCTATCTTTCCACTTTGAAATACGCATGTGTTCATCATTAATTAGTTTAGAAGGTCTTTGTTACATTTCAACTACCCCACCTTCCTTCTCTTCAACCATCTTTCCAATTAACTGAGAAGACAACCTTGATACCAAAGGCCAAGTGTGCATAGTGGGTACTACCCTTGGACCAACTAGGGAATCAACTGTTCTAACATTTTAACTAGATGAATCTCCTTATCCACTTCTACCAAAATCTAAATGGGTTCAATTTCAAGAAAAAATAAAAATTCAAAGGATTTTCCCTAGCCATTGAACCTCCATCTCCATCCAACCCCCTCCCAATGTTAAGAGTTGTTTGAATCTACAAACCCTCATAAATTTATTTTGAGAAATCTAACTCTTCTTCCTCCTACATTCTCCCAAGAAAGGAAACATGGTGATGCCCACAAATACTATAATTATTTAATAATATCTCTTCCCATATTGTTTTATATTAGTAACTTTACATGCACTAGTTTATGACTAGTAAGAATTACATTGATAATATTAATGTATTTGATATACGTTGATAGACCTATATTTTGTGCATTAATACTTTTTTTAATCAAATATGCTAAACATTAATATTTTAATGTGATTATTGTTAGTAACTAACCAATTGATAAGGTCAAACTAATATTACTTATCACATATTATTATTAAAAAGGTTCCAATTGATGATAAAATTATGGTTAATTACCATATATGATTATATTATGCTACAATATTAATACAAAACATTATCTGTGTAGTTTTCAATATAGTTGATTAAATATTTATTTTATATGTATGTGACATTCCTTTTAATTAATGTTGAAAAAAAATTTAATTGATGGTTAATTATTGTATATGATTATATTATGCTATAATAAAAATAGAAACAATTTTCATATAGTTTACAATTTAGTTGTTTAAATAGTATTATTATTTTGATATATATGTATATAGGAAGAGAAAGTTGATTATGTGATTGTATAACTTGAGTGGGCCTAATAGTTAAGAGCATGTATTTCCTCATAGATGATCAAAGGTTCAAATCTAGAAGGACATAAAGAATGTACACCTCTAACGACTCTACTAGTCAAATCTATGTGGAGGGGACTCCATTGCCCACAAGGGGGCCTCTACACCAATTTGGTGTCTATCTTGGTCGTGACTTTAAAATTAATTATTATTTTTATAATAAGATAAAGATAATTTGTTAATTAATAAAACAATTTTGACTCTATTTGACCATGTTTGATTGTGGTTGACTATTTTTTATTATAGATGATCTTGGCTCATTATGGTTGACTTTGGTTACACATGTTTGATTATAGTCAACTTTAATTAACCATTGTTGCTTATGGATGGTTAGGCATATTTGATCATATTTAACTATTAGTGACTATGATTGATGATAATTGGCAATTCTTGATCAAGATTGACCATGGCTCACTATGTTTGAAGATGGTTGACTATGGTTAATGATGATTCAACCATGGTTGATTATGTTTAACCATTATTAACCATGGTTGCATGTTTTGCTATGGTTGACTACATTTGACCATGTTCCACTATAGTTGAATATGTTTGTACAAGAATAACTATGGATAACTATGGTTGACCATGTTTCACTATTGTTGAGAATGTTGAATATGATTGACTTTGGTGACCATGTTTGACTATAGTTGGATTATGGTTAATTATGATTATCCATATTGACTATGGTTGATTAATGTTATATAGAATAGATCATGTAGACATGGGTTGAGCATGGTTGAATATCGTTGACAAAAAGTTGTTATGGCTAGCCATATTTCACTATGGTTGATAATGATTGATTAATGTTATATATAATAGACCATGTAGACATGGTTTTAGCTTGGTTGAATAGGGTTGACTAAAAGTGATTATGGTTGGTCATATTTCACTATGGTTGATAATGGTCAATCGCATTAGAATGAGAAGTTGGCCATTTAATTGTATGTTAGATTATAATTTGAGAGGATGAATTAAAAATAATGTAACATTGTGACATTAATAGGTTGTTAAGAAAAGGTAACATTGCAACATGATAGCTGACCACAATATTATATCACGTTGTGACATTAAGAGGTTTACTTTGATATTATGTCAAATTGTGACACTAAGATATTTATAATACAATTAAATATGTTCATCTTAGTCGACTTGCATTGACTTGTTATGTCCCTCAATTGTTATGTTACATCTTAATGTTAATCAAGCATTATGCCATGTTATGATGTTCTTTAATGATTATATTGTATTTTGATGCTCCTAAGGGATTATGTTGGATTGTGATGTTCCACAATTAGTCTGTCATATTACAACATTCATCTTGGTTAGCTCATCTCTCTAGAATGTCTGCAACAATGATATCTAGCATTTGATGAACTTTATGGTTTGAGTCTACTCAAATTAAAACATCATCTAATTCGCCATTTGTTTTTGACTTATCAAGATTGATGATATGATTTTTGCAATTGTTGGGGGTAGCATTAAGTATTTTGTAGATAGAATATGTCATTTCATTGGTTGACACTCCTAAATCCACTATATAATTGTTACTTTATTGTGAAAAAAATAAATATCAATAAAATAAATTTTTTACTTGTCTATTGAGGGTAAGGTATATTGCAAATTATAGTTCTTGCTTAAACAAATAGAGAGAAAAGAGGGATTTGTTATTTTTTTTTTTTCTCAATAATAGTTTCATTAATAGATGATTTATTTCCTACATCGACTTTAATCAAATACCTACATTCCTTAATGCCACGTCGCATTGCAACAGCCATCAAGGGTTACATCGCATTGCAACATCCATCAAGGGTTATGTCACATTGTGACAGTAAGAACTTGAATTTAATATAACGTCACATGATGACACTAAGAGGTCTATAATATAGTCATATTTATTGCAATGTTTATCTTGGTTGACTTATGTTAACTTGTTATGTTCCACAATGATGTTGCTCAATAATTATGTCAAACTAAGACATTCATCTTAGTTAATCTATGTAGAATTTCTATGTTTCTTAATGGTTATGTTGCATCGTGACATTCAATAAGGCTTATGTCACATTGAGTTTGGTTTACTTTGGTTGGCCATGGCTGATTATGGTTGACTATGTTTTCTTATGCTTGGCCATCTCACATTCATCTTTTATTTTGGTTGACTATTGTTGATTATGATTAACCATGATGTTCATTGTTCACCATGGTTTAGTAAGGATGCCCATGTTGACTATGTTTCTACATAGTTAACTTTGGTCGTGTGTCGTTGGCCATGGTTGACTATGATTGATAATGATTGATCATTATTAACTACAATATACCATGTAGGCATGGTATGACTATGGTTGACATTTCTTAATTGTTATGTCACATTGTGATATTTATCTTGGTATGCTTAGGTCGAATTAGGTTGCATTGTGATGTTTATCAAGGGTTATGTTTCATTAAGTTTGGTTGACTTTGGTTTACCATGATTCACGAGGATTAATAATTTTTCACTATGGTTGGATGTGGTTCATTGTGGTTGACCATGGCGTACATTGGATAACCATGTTGAGTATGGTTATATATGGTTGACTATGGCTAGTAATGATTGACATATATATGAGTACATACAACACACTCCATTCTATGGAGGCGTTAGGTATATATTCAAACATTTTTCTAAAATCAATACATCACATGAAAACATGCCATATAGACTTGTTATAGATATAATGTATGACTCACATTAAAACATGATCATGAGTTTGTTTTATTCAACACACTACTCAACCATTTACCCTTATTTTTCCATCATCATCCAACCTTTGTTGTTACCACAACCAATATTATTTTCTATCATAACACTTCCATAATAACTATCAACTACTTCTCTTGGACCAAGCTCAAATAAAATCTTTATTGTGTCAAGTACCTCTATGTCCTCCATGTTGTAATCTCACCATTCCTCCTCAAAAAATTCAGCCTACAATCAATCTTGGTTTCTCAAGTGAGAACAATACAACTCGCTTCCAACTCAAAAAGTATCCATGTTATTCCCTTTACCCAAAGAATTGTCATCATGTACCAGTTGGAAACCAAACGTAACATTGATACCTTAGATCAACTCGAAACATGATGTACTATATGAAATAACATCAATTTGACCATAAAGACCAATTAATTGACCATCCTATGGACCTATGTTCATATATGGAGATACATGGATATCATCTGTTGTACTCATGATTTATCTAGGAAAGCAGTCTAGATACATAATGCATCCATCTTAGTCTTACATTCTCTACACATGCTAATGAGAACTCATAGTGCGTCAATCAACAAAACTTTCATGGCAAAAATACATAGCTAGAAATCATTTTTGGCTCCAACACTTCTGTCTAAACTCAAGAATGATGGTGTGGTAATGTTCTTGTCGCCTCATGTAATTAATGAGGGAGGCATGGCCACCACCTTCCCCCATTCAATTTAAATGTGGAGGTTTTGGATAATCGCCTTGTGAGGGATATCACATATTGAAGTCATAATTTTCTTGTTTTATATACGACAACTATCTTTTGTTGCTTATTTTCTTTATATCATCTTGAGTTACTATGTGTTCTTTGCACCGCGATTTTGGTTTTATCTATGGGTTTTGTAGTTGTGGCTTCTTTTCTTTTGGGGGTAGGACCAGGCCCCTTAGTGAGCCTCCCCTATCATTTCCTCTTCCTAATGTTTCTCTAATAAGTGTTTTGCCTCTTCAGTGATTGATAGGAACTAGTGCGAGCACACACTCTATAAGGAATTTGACCTTGCTTCATTTTGTTAAACACCTCTACAAGTATACAATAACATTCATCCTATCTATGTTGAAGTATTTCAATGGTTGTTTCATGTTTAGGCTAGTCTCTCCTTTCTTAACAATTCTAAGTTTGAAGTTTCAATTTTAGTGTTTATAGTCTTAAGTTGGTTTTATTAGTTTTCTTTTGGCCTCAAAGGGACTCTCTACCTATTCTTATCTTGTCTAACTAGCTTCTATTTTCTCTTTCTTCATGTCTAACTAAGTTCTCTTTCTGCTTTTTTTTTGGTATCTCATCCCCCTCTCCCAACTCCTGCACTACTCTGCAATATCACCTTTCATCCTTCTTAATCTAATTGGTTTTCAAGTGCTATGATTTGTTTCCTTGACCTTGGTTCTTTGCTCATATTCATTCCTTTGAGGCATTATTGTTCATTTTCACTCTTTGCTCTTAGCCTCCTTTGTTCCCTCTCCCATGCCTCGATAGAAATCTGGCTCTTTCCAAAGCACCAACAATCGTGGTGCGTGTGGAGACTTCCAAGTTCGAACATGTGGGCATTCCTCTTCTCACCTTTACTACATGCAAATTCAACCTCAAATATAAGAAGAAATTTGTATGGCTGAGAAAGGGTGGTCATTAATTGAGAAACTCACTTGGACTTAGAGGTCTTGGCTCTGGTGGAAAACTGTTGTCAGACATTGGTTGCACCAAATACCAATAAAACTAGTACATGCACATTATCAACCTATATTGACAAGCTAAGACTTGGCTTGGAAAATTCCTCCTTGAAAGCAATGAAGCTAAGCAGGAGATCCTTGTACAACTAGATAAAATACAATTTGAGCATTATGAGATGGAAAATAAATTAGCCCAAATTGAAGAAGCACCCTTTGGAGGCAAGGGTCCTTCTCCCCCAAATAGCCTAGGGAACCTGGTCCCTATTGAGGTCAAAATGTCCTTGTAATTTCTTTCATGGTGTTTCTCGGTGGATTTGAGGATTATTCTTATCCTTTATTTTTTTTAATCCCTTTAACTACTCAGGGAAGCTCTTTCTTTTTATGTAAGGGGTAACATCAACCAAGTCATGGCCCTATTTTTTTATCTACTATGCCCATCTTTGTTAGTAGCACATGCACCAAACATATATATAGTTTTTATGTTGTTATGATCAAATCTTTTCATACTAAAGTCATCTTGTTTTTCCTTTGATCTAGTTTCCCTTATGGTAGACCATAACACCATAAGATTTAACATAGATGTAATTATTTTTCAAATACGTGAAGCATATGTAATCAAAGATTTTTTCTTGTCCATATACAGACCTAATGCATCTCCAAACTTCAAAAAGATATGAGAAAATTTTCTTCATTGATCAACCGAGACCTGTTCAATTACAAGAACATCATCCACAAATAATAGGTAGGAGACAGATACATTTTTGGTGATAGGTAGGCATGAAAATACTCCATCCTCCTTAGCCATCTTTATATGATGACTTAAACCATTTATGAGCAACAAAAACAAAAGGGGTGAAAAAGAGTAGCCCTGATGCAATCCCCGATACGCCTAAATTTGTTTTCGATGAGATGTCATTGATAACAACAACATAACATACGAAGGATACACATTACCTGATCCACTCAACAACCCCGATAGAAAGACAAATTTTGTGAAGGATCACATAAAGAAAGGTCCATTCCATGTTGTCATAGGCCCTATTAAGATCTAATTTTAATATGACAACCTCCTTGCCCTTGGTTTTTATAGAATGTATACTTTCTTAAGTGATGGAAACCGCGTCCTAAATTTTCCTATTCTGTAAGAAATCAAAATGTTTAGGAGTGATGAATTCAGATAACTTTACCTTAAGCCTATTGGCTACTATCTTGGAAATTAATTTATATGTGATGTTGCATAAAGATATAGGTCTATAATCTGAGAAAGTATAAGCCTTTGAAATCTTCAAAATGAGGATTATGAATGCTGCTTTAATTTCCTTTGATATTTTGCAAAATTGTCTCGACTCCTAAAAATTAGCATTAAATATTTACCCATGATATCAAAGAAATGTGTGAAGATCTCCATCGTCCAGCAATCTGGACTCAGACACTTGTCTCTATCATGCTGAAATATGTAACTAGGTTCGGTATTCATAGTGACATGTGTAATCGTGATTTTATGTAATTGATGTAAAGAAGAAAAATAAAATTATCTTTGTTATACTTGAGTCATGGGTTTCATGCTCAAGGGATTTTATTTTTATACAGATAAAGCTCCCATTGTGAGCTCTTAGGATTGGTCATTAAGTCATAAAGTCAATTGAGTCTTTGTCATGTATGAGAGACCCGTCTAGGGCATGTTATATATTTATTTGAGTCATTATAAGAGTCAAAAGAACCTCCAAGTCCTTTTCACAATTTCTCAAACAATTCAGCCTTCCAAAGAAGATATAGATCATTCTAGAAGGAGATGTCAACCTAGGCATGACGACAAGTCGGCTTATTTACATTGGCATATCACTATATAAAGGAGGACTCAACCTCACTTGGTAGACAATCAATCAAGCATCCACATCAAGGAAAAGAAGAGTGAGAAATGAAGAAAAAAATTCTCTTATATAGTGAAGGAAGGAAGGAGAAAAGCAAAGGACTTAAGGACATTTTTTGGGCTAATTACCTCACACGTGTGGCTGCAACTAGGGCTACTACAGTTGGATATTTCAGATCTTAAAGGAATCATGACATAGCTCAAGGAAGAAGTGTGCTTGCTAGCTAAATTCTCAAAAGAAAGTCTTCAAGTCAAGTGAACGAGAAAATCCTCACAAAATTGCCTCAATCATCTCCCGCGTGTAGGATCTCTATGATTTCAGATATGCCAAAAATTGCAAGCCTATAATAAGAGGCCAAAAATTGAAGAGAAGTTGAAATCAATGGTGTAGCAAGTCAGTTTGACTAGTGTTGGCTTAGAAGGAAGAAGATCTTGTGACTTGGTCTTGGAGAGGCTCTTAGGTCAAGGATCTTGGTCTTGGAATTCATCAATTGGAAATTCTATAAGAAGAAGAATTTGGTGGGTTTTCCTCTCAAGATTGGAGAGGTTTTGGCCCTGGTTGATAGTCTATATCTTGTGTCCTTTGTCTCATTGTTATTTATGGTTTTGTAGTTGTTTGATGAAGAAGAACACATAATAATAAACAAGTCAAAGAAGAACCTAATTAAGAAAGTAAAAATTCTTCACAAGCAGTTATCATTGCTAGAGAAATCACCTCATCTCTCTTCCCTAGATTTCTCAACATGGTATCAGAGCTAAGATGACATGTCAAGGAAGGGAATCTCAACAAAGGAAACTCGAGCACTCAAGGATAAGAGTTCCAAAAGGGCATCAAATCATCAAGAAGATCCTTTCATCTCCAAGGAATTTCGAAGGAAGTATCAATACCTTAGCTTGCTCAAGGAAAGAGTTTACACTTGAAGCATTTTTTGAACCTCACTCAAATCTTCATCTCAAGAAAGAAGACCTCAATAGATCCTACCTCTACAAAAATTCAAGAAGGCATACAAGAGAAGCATCTGAAAGTTTACTCATCCAAGGGAAGCTAGAAGAAAGGAGTCATTATCATCATCAAAGATTCAAGGTGACCTCCCTCTCCTTGGGTCAAGGAACATTTTACAGAAAGACATCTTCTTCAAGAAAAAGCTTCTATAACCACATCATCAAAGATCAAGAAGGAAACAAATTGAAGCTATCGTTATCAAGGAGTATCTTCTCAAGTAATTAATTTTATGTCTACATTTGAATCAGTGAAAATGTCCTTTTGCAAGGAGAGAAACAAGTTGGTTGGGTCAGTTAACTTTCTAGCATGGAAGAAGATGACCTATTTGATCCTTATAGAAAATGAAGTTTTGGAACATGTTAAGGGATTAATAACTAAAACTCCAAAGGAAGAAGCTCAAGCACTTGCAATGTACATGAAAGGGGAAGTAAGGGCTCAAAGGATTCTCACTGAGTCCAATATCAAGGATCCCCTCATACCCTATGTATTAAATTTGGAAACAGCTAAAGAGATATATGACAAGTTGGTGGAACTATTCTATGTGAATACTATTGGAGAAATAATATTGTTAATTTTAGGTATGTTCTATGCTAGAGCAGTTTATTTAAATTTTCATAGTTAGCAATCACATCAGCATCAAAGTAAACTGCAGATAGAACATAAATATAAATCGCAGAAGACAAGCCAAGACAAGAGGACACAAGATGTGGTGCCAGCCAGGGACAAACCCCACAATTTGGGGAAACCCTTGATCAATTGTTCTTTTATGTTCTTCAAAGTTCAGCAGAGAGAGATAGATAGTACATTTACAATAGAAGTCAATATTTTGACTTTTGATGTTGCATGAGATCAGTTGAAGACATATTGCTTCAACTGATTCTCTAAGGTGACTACTTCACCTATCATAGTGTTGCATATCATCCATTTGCTACACATAACCATGTGACACCATGTTGTACTGTCACATGTGTTGAACCTTGATGACTGAGCTGCTCCTGCTCTCATCATCATGTTGCTCCTTATTATTCTGCATCTTCATCATTATGGTCTCATTCATCATCATGCTGCCCATGTCCATGATCATCATGCTGCCTTATAGTGCTACTTTTCTTCAACGCGGCTATTAGAAAGGGCCTCCAACTACTAGCTATGGCCTGTGGCCTAGCTCAGCAGTGGGCTGAGATTTAGGTCTCCTCAATCTTCTAGGACAGAACCATTGAGAGTATTGTTTGCACTCTCACCAAAGTATTTGTAGCTATGCCCAGATTGTATTGTTATGACCCTTCTCCTCACAACATGTCTAGACTGTAGTTGTGACAATCATAGTGATCATCAAGTAATTGACTGCGTATAGAATGATCACCGTTATGAATGCTTCTACCCATTATGTTGAGACCACCAAGAGGGCTTCATCAAGACTGCAGCTCACCGTGGTTATGTCTGAGACTATAAATAGCCCAAAACAACTTCCTTATTTGAGACTTGATTTTCCAGATTGCTACAGTGGTTTACCATGACTGTGGCACCCTTACACTTGACTACAACTACTACTGCGGCTTCCCTCTCCATCACTACAGCTTAACTACGGCCTTATGTCCTTATGAATGTGGCTCCCTTTACTACAGCCTTCACCCTTGACTGCGGCCTTCACCCTTGACTGCGGCCTTTTATCCAAGCGAGTTCATTTCCATGATTGTGCTTACCCTTAATGCGGAGGTCCTTTGCCCTACGTATAAATGATGTTGAATGTCTATCTGCGCAGAAAGGTCTTTATGACTGCGTATACATGACAACGTATAAATGTCTCCATGTCTATGTAGAATCCTCATCATGAACTGTGAATAGGTTTCCATGAATAGCGTAAGAATGTCTTCCCTTACTGCGACTAGGTGACTCCATTACAGGACTGTGTTTAGATGTGTTAGGCCTTCTTGAACAGCATGTAGGCTAGGGTATCATACTTGGCCCAACGTATTCTTTAGTTCTCTCCTTCTCTAAAAACCCAAGATGTGGAGAGGTCACATTAAGAGTATGTAAAATGACTTTAAATCCTCTTCTATTTATACTAAAACCTAGATGATGAATAGACATGTCTATTGGGCTTCTGAGCCTACTCAAGTTGCTAGCGGACTTGAAAAGTTATTTTATAACATAAATAAATTCATAACTTCATAAATACTTATCGGAATCGGATGATCTTTAGATCAATCCTACACCTCTCGATGAGAGGGATCCACTAAAATTATCAGCTGCCATAAATAAGATGACCCATATGGATTTTGACCCTTGTTTCCAGTTTAACACTCCCTCTCAACTAGGGAGAACTCCATCTGTTGATCCATATGTCCGACTATACTATCTCTACCATCAATGCCCTGCACTGCTCTGCTGGCTCTGCTCAACTCTGCTACCTTTGCTCTGCTCAGCTCAGCTCTGCTAGCTCTGCTCAGCTCTATTGGCTCAGCTCTACTCTGCTGAACTATGAAGAAGAAGAATTGATCGAGAATGTCTCATACCATTCTCCACTGACCCGAAGTCAATCTCAGAGTGTGTACCACTAATCCTAGACCAGTATCAACCAACTCAAATTCAACGTCATACTGGGTACCACTCCTACTACTAGTCCCAGACCAGTCCTCCACTGACCTGAAGTCAGTCTCAGAGTATGTACCACTGGTCCCAGACCAGTCTCAACCGACCCGAAGTCAGCGTCATAGTGGGTACAACTCCTACAACTGGTCCCAAACCAATATCATTGATCCCAGATCAATGAAGGTCATCCTAGCATAGGGAGTATGATAGATACAGCGATGCGTCCATCGGTACTACTATGGTCCCTATCCTCATTTCCCTGCTCATTGATTAGATGAGAGGTACTTTCCATGAGTCCCAGACTGCATGGGTAGGATGCCTCGATAAGAGAACTAGTCAATCATGTCATCACAGGAGAACTACTCATCCTGCTACACAATCGTCATGGAGAACGCATCATCCAGACCTCACAAGAGAACTAATCATCCTGCTACACAATTGTCATGGAGAACACATCATCCAGACCTCACAGGAGAACTAATCATCCTACTACACAATCTTCATGGAGAACACATCATCTAGACCTCACAGGAGAACTAATAATCTTGCTACACAATCGTCATGGAGAACACATCATCCAGACCTCACAGGAGAACTAATCATCCTACTACACAATCATCATGGAGAACACATCATCCAGACCTCACAGGAGAACTAATCATCCTACTACATAGGAGAGCGAATCATCCTGTCCCACAAGAGAGCGAATCATCTTGTCCCACAAGAGAGCGAATCATCTTGTCCACGAGAGAGAAAATCATCCTGTCCACAAGAGAGCGAATCATCCTGTCTCACAAGAGAGTGAATCATCTTGTCCTAGTGCGCACCACCAGGGGAGGGTGAGTCACCCTGTGGCCGTATGTTACTCCAGTAAGAACTACAAGTCCCCAAAGCTCCCAGAGATCAAAGTATGCAACATGCAGGACCCTTTTACAAGGGTCTCTCGATGACTCCAAGTTGTTCGGGAAAATCACAAATTTGATCTTTCCCCGGGGCTCTGACAAAGTGTAGCAACCTGTACATCATCTCAATGCGATGGAGCCTCCTTGCTCATTGACTTACCATATCCCAGATAAGGCAGTATCTGATGTCTATCTACTAGAGCAATCATTGAATACAGGATTCCTCAATAATTGAATCCCACCTCTTATTGTCACAAAGAATCACAGTGGTATTCATCATGTGTACTCACTGAAGAGTTTCCACAACTAGGAAACTTCATACGAGGTCATACTCGTAGTTATGTATCCGGTCTCAGCGATACTTATAAAAACCGACTTTTGCTTCCTGCTCATCCATGATATCAAAGTAGAATCCAAAGAGTACCAGCACTAAGAAGTTCTCTAGTGATCCTCCACACTGCCTGCCCAGTCATCATTTGAATAATCATGCAGTTTTCATATTTCTAGCAGTGTATCTCGATCCATGAGAGATTGTGCCTCGAATATATCTCAAAAGATTATTGGCACCAATCTAGTGAGGCTCAACCAAATATGAGCTCACCATGCTAATTGTAAAACATATGTCCGGAATACAACTCCCTCTTAATTTTTCAAATGAGAGGATCTGCACTTTTCAGAAATAGTTCATCCGCATAAGGTGCTGGTATGAGAGGTCTATCATCCACAACCTTTGAGTAATGGTTTGGATCGGTTACACTCTTAGTGAATCTCAGCTTCATCAAAAAGCTATCAATCCTCTCATACTATGCCTAGGGTGTTTTGCTTCAAGCCATAGAGGGCTTTCTTCCACCTGTATACATGAGATTCTTGTTCAAGAATCTCAAATTCCACGGGTTGTTCCAAACCTGTGGCCCTGCTACATGAGGGGAATAGTCCCCTTGTAATATTTTCCTTCGGTACATCTTAGACATGTACTTTCATGCTCCTTTTGAATTCAGGCTTCCCTGTCACCATCTAACTCACAGAACTCCGATGTTATGTGTCAATGGACATGGTCCTCAATGGACTTCCTACAACCTTGAACTCAAAAACATCTTTGAAAACTCTATTTTCAAGCATGTACCTTTCCATCGACGAATGCCACCATAAAACCTTTGACTTCCATTCCCTTTTCGGGATAGGTGGCATCGGCTCCAAGTGTAATCCCATGATTGTTTCCATCTCTACCAAATTAGAGAGTGCACCCTTCCATCCGATGAAGTGCATTGAAGCACTACAATCAATACGCCAGATTCCCAAAGAATATGAAGGAGAGGGCCAATACAAGATAACACTTCTTTATCTTATCAGAAACAATATTTGATTATTCATACCTGGGGTTCCTTGCTTTCTTTGAAGACTCGACCATTTTTCCTTGATGAACTGCATTACCTGTCATTCTTTTGAAGATGTCCCTGGAATGATCATCAAGTGATGTGTCCCTGCCATTTTGGACACTCCTTCGCATAATGGCCGAACTAGTTATCTGTCTTTCCTTCCACCCTGAGATCTTAACTTCCCAATGAAGTGATCTTCCAGTATGCCATACTCTATTGCGTTATTCTAATGATATTCTCTGCTTCGACTTCACCCTTAGTGAATGACAAGAGGGATGATGATCCCATTGATCCTTTTGTCCTGTCCCAACTGTCTTTGGTGATTGCTCTTTCACTCTTGCTTGGGCATTGTCTTCACCTCAACTCTGATACCATGTTAATTTTAGGTATGTTCTATGCTAGAGCAGTTTATTTAAATTTTCATAGTTAGCAATCACATCAGCATTAAAGTAAAATGCAGATAGAACATAAATATAAATCACAGAAGACAAGCCAAGACAAGAGGACACAAGATGTGGCACCAGCCAGGGACAAACCCCACAATGTGGGGAAACCCTTGATCAATTCTTCTTTTATGTTCTTCAAAGTTCAACAGAGAGAGAGAGATAGTACATTTACAATAGAAGTCAATATTTTGACTTTCAATATCGCATGAGATCAATTGAAGACATATTGCTTCAATTTATTCTCTAAGGTGACTCCTTCACCTATCATAGTGCTACCTATCGTCCATTTGCTACACATAACCGTGTGACACCATGTTGTACTGTCACATGTGTTGAACCTTGATGACTAAGCTGCTCCTGCTCTCATCATCATGTTGCTCCTTATTACGCTGCATCTTCATCATTATGGTCTCATTCATCATCATGATGTCCATGTCCATGATCATCATGCTGCCTTATAATGTTGCTTTTCTTCAACACAGTTATTAGAAAGGGCCTCCAACTGCTAGCTATGGCCTGAGGCCTAGCTCAACAATGGGCTGAGATTTAGGTCTCCTCAATCTTCTAGGACAGAACCATTGAGAGTATTGTTTGCACTCTCACCAAAGTATCTGTAGCTATGCCCAGATTGTATTGTTATGACCCTTCTCCTCACAACATATCTAGACTGTAATCGTGATAACGGTAGTGATCATCAAGTACGTGACTACGTATAGAATGATCATAGTTATGAATGCTTCTACCCATTATGCTGAGACCACCAAGAGGGCTTCATCAAGACTGTGGCTCACCGTGGTTATGTCTGAGACTATAAATAGCCCAGAACAACGTCCTTATCTATGACTTGATTTTCCAGATTGCTACAGCAGTTTGCCATGATTATGGCACCCTTACACTTGACTGTGGCTCCTACTGCGAATTCCCTCTCCATCACTGTGGCTTGACTGCGGCCTCATGTCCTTATGACTATGGCTCCCTTTAGTACAACCTTCACCCTTGACTGCGGCTCCCTTTACTACAGCCTTCACTATTGACTGCGGCCTTCACACTTGACTGTGGCCTTATCTCCAAGTGAGTTCATTTCCATGAATGCGGTTACCCCTACTACGTGACTGTCTGTCTACGCAGAAAGGTCTTTATGACTGCGTATACATGACAGCATATACATGTCTCCATGTCTGTGTAGAATCCTCATCATGAATTGTGAATAGGTTTCCATGAACAACGTAAGAATGTATTCCCTTACTGCGGCTAGGTGACTCCATTACAGGATTACGTTCAAATGTGTTAGGCCTTCTTGAACAACGTGTAGGCTGGGGCATCATACTTGGCCCAACGTATTCTTTAGTTCTCTCCTTCTCCAAAAACCCAAGATGTGGAGAGGAGGTCACATTAAGAGTATGTAAAATGACTTTAAATCCTCTTCTATTTATACTAAAACGTATATGATGAATAGACATGTCTATTGGGCTTCTGAGCCTACTCAAGTTGTTGGCCGACTTGATAATTTATTTTATAACATAAATAAATTCATAACTTCATAAATACATATCGGAATCGGATGATATTTAGATCAATCCTACACCTCTCGACGAGAGGGATCCAATAAAATTATCTGCTGCCATAAATAATATGACCCACATGGAGTTTGGCCCTAGTTGCCAATTTAACAAATATCACTAAGACAAGAACTCTACAAAATGAAGATGTCCAAGGAAGAAGGAATAGCCTCATATTTTTTAAGGGTTTCAGAAATAAGAGACTAACTCCAAGAGTTGGGACAAATAATGTCTCACATGGAATGACTACCATAGTGTTCAATGCACTACCAAAGGAATGCAAAAACTTCACATCAAGCATCTATGGAGAGAAGGAAGTTACCTTGTTCAATGAAATATGGTCATTATCTAAAATCGAAGAAACTAAGTTGAAGAAAAAAATCGATGTAGGATCAAGTGAACAAGCACAAGAATTTTCTACCATGACTAAAACAAAAGGGAAGTCTAGGAAGGTTGATCCTCAGAAAAAGAATAAGAATATGGCCAAGGTTCAATGTTGTTGTTGTCATGATTATGGGCACTATAAAAGAGATTGTCCAAAATTCAAGAAGGACAACAACAAAAGAGGAAGGGAAGAATACCATATCACTGAAGAAGTGGAAGAATTTGAAAAGAAGAAATCCAAGAAGGAGGAAGTAAAAGGTCTCTACTATGATTGAGATAGTCTTCCTCACCTAGTTCTTTTTAAGTTGTTTCAAGTTTTCTGTTGTAAAGTATAACTATCATGGTAGGAATCATTAGAAGCATAATAGGATGCATCATGTTAGAATATGACATCATAAGAAGCATACAATATGAAGTAAAAGCTCAGGACATCATAAGAAGCTTGCAAAAGAGTTGAAGTAGAAGTCTATTGTAGTCACCTATAGTGCAAAGGAGCTCTTGGTAACCTCATTAGAAGCATAAGTAGTACTTATGGATAGAATAAAGTCATCTAGTATAGAGATCATCGTACATAATTCAAGAGGAGCATTGCAGCAAGATGACGATGACCAATATCCTCCATCAAATCTTTAAAGGAAATTCACCTATTGAAAGAAGAAAGTATCTCTTCCGGAATTCCACCTTGAGAGGGATTCATGGGATCATGATACGATGACTAAGAAATGAAGCAGGTCAAGATGATTGAAGAACCTTCAATCAAGGAAGTTGCAAAAGGAAAATGGCCAAAAGAAAGATATGAGGTATGTATGCTTGTATTTGATAAAATTGAGTCATTTCATATAGTTGTAGATAGCATGAATAAATGCTCCACCTCATGAGCATAATCAAGAGATCCTTGAGATTTAATATCTTTTTGGAGATGTGTCAATATGTATGTAGGATGTTGATGATGCAAATGATCATATGTCATGATGAAAGGCCATCACAAAGGTAATGTCAATTTGATGTTCATTTTTTAAACAATATCTAGATGGGTGGCTACCTAAAGGAAGAGTTTTGGATGGTACCCACAACTAGTATTCATGTGGTAGGATTGAAGATCCTAAAACATGATGAAAAGAACGTAGCAATGTATGAAGAAATGCCATATATGGACTAGTGGATCACTTTTTGATGAACAAAAGGATGACATGGATGGCATGATTCATAGTGATGGATGATCTATTCCCTACGAAGAGGTCCCAAAGATGAAGGCTCTATAACAAAGAAGATTAAATTCATGACATCAAAAAAGGGAGCCTGAAAGACAACTAGTTGTTCCATAATCTCCACCAAAATCATTGTTGGAAGAAAGTCCCTAAATAGAGAGAGCTTGGTCAAGTCCCTGGTTAAGAGCGAGCTTGGGTACATTCCTTCATAGGAATGGGTATATCCTCGCTAGTTGAGAGGGAGAGATAGACATGTCATTCTTGTTTTCACTTGGGAAGAAAGAATGAAGGATTGGGTAAGCATCTAGAGGCAATGATGATGGTGTCTATTAATTATTGGTCTCGTCATCATTGTGCTATGATCTTGTGAAGAGATATACTTGTTAGTCAAGGCCTTGCTATGTGACAATGTTGAAGGATATGATGCTAAACAGATGGGTTACCAATCCAAGTCTTTTTATGAGAATTCTTCAAATTGAGAATTTCCATGTACCTTGTATGGATTATGAATACCTCCCTAGTTAAGAGGGAATGTTGAAATATGTAACTAGGTTCAGTCTTCATAATGACATATGTAATCAAGATTTTATGTAATTGATGTAAAGAAGAAAAATAGAATTATTTCGGTCATACTTGAGTCATGGGTTTCATGCTCAAGGAATTTTATTTTTATATAGATCAAGCTCCCATTGTGAGCTCTTAGGATTGGTCATTAAGTCAT
Source organism: Pinus taeda (assembly GCA_000404065.3). Taxonomy (NCBI): domain Eukaryota; kingdom Viridiplantae; phylum Streptophyta; class Pinopsida; order Pinales; family Pinaceae; genus Pinus; species Pinus taeda. Next base: position 37,623 of record APFE030742096.1, read on the forward strand.
AAAGTCAATTGAGTCTTTGTCATGTATGAGAAACCCTTCTAGGTCATGTTACATATTTATTTAAGTCATTATAAGAGTAAAAAGACCCTCCAATACCTTGTCACAAGTTCTCAAACAAGTCGACCTTTCAAAGAAGAGAGAGATCATTCTAAAAGGAGATGTCAGCCTAGGCAGACGGACAAGTCAACTTATTTACATGGGAAAATCACTATATAAAGGAGGACTCAGCCTCACTTGGTAGAAAATGAATTAATCATCCACATCAAGGAAAAGAAGTGTGATAAAATGAATAAAATAAGTCTCTTATACAACGAAGGAAGGAAGGAGACAAGCGAAGGACTTAGGGATTGTTTTAGGCTAATTACCTCACACATGTGACTGCAACTAGGGCTACTACAGTTGAATATTTCAGATCTTAAAGAAATCATGACATAGCTCAAGGAAAACGTGTGTGTGTGTTGGCCAAAGTCTCAAAAGGAAGTCTCCAAGTCAAGCGAAGGAGAAAAGCCTCACAAAACTGCCTTAATAATCCCAGGATCTTTGTGATTTCATATAGGCAGAAAATTTCAAACCTGTAATAAGAGGTTGAAAATTGAAGAGAAGTTGAAATCATTGGTGCAGCAAGTCAGTTTGACCAACGTTGACCTATAAGGACGAAGAGCTTGTGATTTGGTCTTGGAGAGGCTCTTAGGTCAAGGGTCTTGGTCTTGGAATTCATCAATTAAAAACTCTATAAGAAGAAGAATTAGATGGGTTTTCCCTCAAGCTTGGAGAGGTTTTGGTCGTGGCTGATAGCCTATATCTTGTGTCCTTTGTCTCATTTTTCTTTATGGTTTGGTAGTTTTTTGATGAAGACGAACACATATTAATAAACAAGTCAAAGAAAAACCTAATTAAGAAAGTAAAGTCTTCACAAGTCGTTATCATTGCTAAAGAAATTACCTCGTCTCTTTGCGCTAGATTTCTTAACATGTCAAAGGAATTATAACACCAGAGACCTCTCAGATCAATATTGGCCTGCCCACAAATGCATCATATTCTTTTGAGAAGATTTTCGGAAAACATTGGATACATTCTAATTGATTTTCGAAATCCTCCTCCGAACATGCTCAATAAAATTCCCCGAAGAATCAAATTGCCTCCTAGTAGATATTTTCCAATTTATATAAATTTTGACTGGCACCATCTGTGATATCCTAGATGGTATTCTGGCTCCTGCGCTGAAAGGAAAAAAGATGAAATATTTTTGTGTTTTTATCTCCTGCCTCTACCTAGATTGCGCGACTTTTGAGTAGCCATTCTACCTCCTGCAATTCCAAAAAAATTCTCTCGCGGGCCTCGAGAGCCATTTTTTGTGGTCCTTTTCCGAAGAGAGTAATTCTAGATCTTTGGGATTATTTATATGAGACATGTCCTCTTCAATTTCCACCAATTCGCATCGAAGATTTTTTCTTTTCTGTTGTACCTAGCTTCTCACCACTTTTTTAGAATTCTAAGCTTTAAAACAAGCACCTCCATAGTTGACAAACCCAAAAGATTGGGAACCTCTTGCCATGTTTCTAAAACTAATTGCTGAAAATCAAAGTCTTGTAACCAAGAGTGGTTGAACTTGAAAGGTAAGCCCCCACCAAATTCGATCGACTAACCATGGAAAGATAATAGATGCATGAAGAAATCCATGATCTCATGTACCCAAACTTTTCCAGAAGATTTTCATGAACCAAAAATCGATCTAACATCTTTGCTATTTTCTTTGATCCCAAGCGGTTGTTATTTCAAGTTAGGAAAGAGGATTAGGGAGAATATCCACTAAGTTGTTTGCCCCAAAGAGCACTCGAAAAACTATTCCCAACATAACAAGCTTACATCTGTCTCCCCACATTCAACCCTAGATATTGTGAGGTTTAAATCCCTCGCCAGAATCACTAAGCTGATCTTCTAGATGCCACATGTATCCAACTTCCGCAAAAAATCCTTTCGGCCACAATATGGTGCATATATATTGATAATATGGAACCAATGGGTGACCCTCAAAACTTGTTAATAGAATGCCTGCAAAAAAATGAAAAGCAGAGAAATAAGATATTACAGGGTCCCAGAGCGCGATCATACTTTTGGAAAGGTCCGAGGCATCCGTCACAAGACTCACAACAACCTACAACCTACTAACCTGGGAAAATTTTCAGAAAATAGTGCAGTACTTTGTCCCCGGGGTCATTGATTCTTGAATAAGAATAATAATCGTACATAACTTTTTGATCAAATGATTGAGAGAAATTATTTTAAAGGCATTTCCCAGCCCTCTAAGATTAAGAGAGAGTATCTTCACGTGTCTCTGAGGATAACAAGCTCATTTGCTCTAAGGACCCAGTGATCTATTGAATTTTAATTTTTTCCAGTGATAGTGATTATCGACATGGTCGATGTCGGACTGAGTGTAACCAACTGGTGCATCAACGATTATGGTTCAATAGAAGAAGATTTTTAATCTCATTTTTTTTGACAAATGGGAAAATTTACAGTTGTCAAATCAATAGTGAGGACAATCATCTCTGGTCACTAATCTCCAGTGTAGACTGACTCACCACCATTATTCAATGAAAACCACGCCACCTGGAATAACCCACTAGTGGTACTTAAGGGGAAGGCTTTCACTCCGGCTAGATGAAAAAGGTAGGAAAGGAGAAGATGAATGTAAATTTATATAAACAGATACTAAAAAGGAAAAAAGATGAGTTCATGCAAACAAGGAGAGAAGAGTTAATATATTTAAGCAAGAATAATCCAAAGCTTTACTGGCAGGAATTGCAACCAAGGAAGAAGCAAATTGAAAATAATATTACAGCCAATGAATGGTTTGAATATGCAAGACAACTCTATGAGAAAGAATCTAAGGCGGAGTCCCCCCAGGATCAACACAAATTCAAATCTCTTCACATTACACGAGGTGGAGAATGGAATTAAAAAGCTGAAAACAGGAAAGGCATAGGACTTGGTTGAACATCAGGCAGAGTATCTAAATGGGGAATGAACGCTCTTACATTGCACATCATGAAAGTATTCAAAAACATCATTCAGCAAGGATTCCCAAGAGACTGGACAACTAGCCTAGTAATAACCCTTTTTAAAAGTGGAGACATTAATAATCCATCCAACTATAGAACAATTATGATCAATCCATTATTTGCAAAGCTTTTTGGTAGCATGGTAGAAGACAGAATTAGCAAGTGGGCAGAAGTAAAAAAAAAAAA
>APFE030742100.1:0-10868 GCA_000404065.3 Pinus taeda
CGTGATTTTGCCAAGTAAATACGTGGTTGCCTTTGAATTATCATCAGTTCTTGAGCAGGTATTGAGCAGCGGAGGCAGGCAAGCAGCGAAGGAGATTTGAGCCAGTGATTGATTCAGATCTGAGCTGTATTGTGTGTAACAGAGGTGGAGATACTTGTGAGAAGTATTATGCTGTGTAATGTTACATGACTCAATCATTAATATACAGATAGTTGGGGTTTTTAGCGAGATGCTTTCCCCGGGATACATACTGTGTTAATGTGTGAATGCTCTTGATGTTTTATTGTTATTGATGCTGCTATATTGATGATCAACGTAGAGGAGCTCATGTATTGTGTATGTTTTCCGCAATAGTACATGATCAGGATAATCTCTGTTGAATATGTGTTAAATTATTCAAAATTTCTACACTTGAAACATTCTTCACTATCCAACTGTGCAATGAAATATTTTCTTTCATAATTGATCTCAACACCAAATTCTTAATGGTCCAAGCTCCTGACATATTGAGCTCCTTTTTCCATAAGGTCGCTACTATGACCAAAGACTTATCTGAAAATGAAAGTAAGCTCCTATTTTGGTTCGGGCCTTTTTTGGTGCTACACTCAAGTAAGCCATCCTGAATATTGAATTTCCAAACAACATATGATTTCAAGCTCATTCTCCAATCCCAATAAAATTCCAAGGGTTCTAAAACACAAGAAATCATTAGCAAACACCACCTGTTAACACAAATTCTAATGCAGTACCACATGATCAACTAACTAAACTTCTTCTATCATGATGAAATCATCCTACCACATGGAGTCCTCTGAGTGGTGCCACATTTCACATGAATGTCCCCACTTGGCTATCCAAAAACTCAAAAGCTAATTTCTACCTATCACGTGCACAAGGATCCATGTCATCATCCATGTCTAGTCAGTGCCACCTCATTGGTCATGTCCTTTTGCCATGCCATCAACATGTATGGAGAGTAATTTTGGGTTCATATGTTGCTCTTGTGTTTCCCTTGAAACAAAAATTCAGGACCAAATTCTTTGTCTACACTAGAACTATGACATCACACTGAATTTTGTGCATGTTTTTGGGCTCAAGACCCTTATGCACCTGCACCTACACCCCCAAACAACTCATCTTTGGCAATTCTCCAACACCTACACCACCTAATTTCTTGTCTAGCTTGAACAATTGAATACCCAAAGCTAGTGCAGACTTTGGTCTTTCTACCACACACTTGTTACTTTCTTCACAAATAGCTTGAACCTTCAAACTTCCTCAACTAAGGCCGACCACCTAACTTCAACTTGCAATATCTCTTCAACCCATAGGATATTTTATGATTGTGATACATCATTAGACTAGAAATATATCCATCTAAGAATTTTGTGTGGGAATTTGACTTGAACTTATTCCCATAAACTATCTACATCAATTAGGTTGTTGAATCACGCAACCACTGGTTATAGTCATATTATTTTTAAGGATTCTTCAATTATTCTGCTACTATGATGGTTATCTACCAATGACCTAAAAAATTAGCTTGATGTTTCCATTAAAATCAATGGTTGCATAACATAAGTCTTTAAGAATAATCACATATTCCAATCAATGATAACACTATGTCTAACAATCTCCCCCTTTGGCATTGATGAAAACTACACCAAAAAAGTCAAAAGAATTGATGAAAATGGCATGCAACAAAAAGAAATAACACATGGCTTGCAACAAAACTTGCCTTGACACCAATCAAGCTCACTCTTCTCTACGTTCAATACTCCCCTTGAATGTGATACATACCATGGTTGATTACTTACTATGCCTTACTGAGTTGCTTGCTTTGAGTATCAGTGATCTCTGCTCCCCCTACAACCCAATGCCTTGGGAAATGTTTGAGCACACTATTCTCCTCCTTTGACATCAATGGAAAAGTGTGTAATTTACTAAAGACTCTCCTCCTAAGTCTATTTCTTCTCCAGCCAACATAACTTCTTTGATCGCCACATCATCCCAATTCACTGTACTTCTCCTGCACAACATTCTACTAGTGTATCCTACTTGTGATATAACTCAAGGAAATGAGTATTTGTTTAACTTTAGACACTTTGAGTCATTTTCATGATGGAGAGACCACTCACAATTTATGTTAGTGGTACTCAAAGTACCCCTTCAGTAGTGAATTTGTTGAAAATACTAACGGGGGGGGGGAGAAATCAATATTCCTTAGAAATTAACACTTTTAAATCTTTTCAGAGCATTACTTAATCTGCAATTATTATTAATGTTTATGCAGTAATAATAGTAAATAAAAGAACACAGTAGACACAATAATTTTGGGTGGAAAATCCCCTCTGAGCCAAAAACCATTGACTTCTTTTCTAATAAATTCTTTAATCTTCAACGCCAACTGAAATGAAAGCAACAACTTCCTAGAATTCTAGAAAAGATTTCTTCTTTAGCTCCCACTGGAAGGATGACCCAACGCCCTGGCTTCTTTAGTAGTGAATTGAATGGATGCCCCAACATCCTAGACCAACCTACCACTCTGAAGTGTTCACAACTACAATTTGTAAGTGGCTTCATGCTCCATCCTAGCACCTCCCTCCCACCCTATAATGACTATAATGAGACAAGAGTGTGGATTCTCATACCAGGGACAATGATCCACGATACAATATGATTTACAATGATTTTGACCAAACACCCAATCACACTATGACCTACAACCCAACCATGACATCATTGAAACAAAGATTCCTATACCTCCCAATAATTCCTTTTCGACTCTAGGCAGATTGAGTCTTTTACAATAATGACTCTTCCAATGATGACACTTTTACAACTTTATAATGATGATAATTGGCCTTGACACTTCTTCACAATATATGGATGGTTGTCATGTCTTCAAAGGATGTCCCACTGCAATGCTTCTTTTGATTTGATACTTATACTCTTAAATTCTTTCTTGAAGTTGTACTTTAATATTCTTCTACCTTCAAGCACAATTTTCCCAATGAAACCAATCCAAAAACAGAACAAAATACCCTTCAACTTACTTCTGCCTGCAAAAAACATGTAAGTGCATATTAATGAATAAATTAAAATTAAAATTACAATGCATACCTGAAGTGTGCTTGTCACTTTTTTTGTTGACTTGTTGCAACAGTAGACAAACATTCCTATTCTTGATATAGTTCTGGACTCTATGCAAGACTATATCCAAAACTTACCTAAAGATATATACAATAAATATTGATGATAGACCCTAGACTTGTGATGGACTAAGTTATAAGTACAATAACAGATACCATTCTATCAACTATGACAAGACAAGTAACATGAACTTACAACATCATATATATTTAGCAAACTTGGTGTAGCATCAAGAATATGTAGCATAAAATGTGTAGTATCAAGAATAAGACATCAGAAAAACTAATTGTGACATATACAGACATAGAGATATAACCAAGACACTGTATATACTTACATTTTCCTCCAAAAAAATATGTTAGAGATGATACTCAAAATTCAAACGTAAACACTAATCATACATGCCTTGTTGTAGGAGACTTACCCTTGACTATTGATGTGTGGTCCTTACTGTAGTGATCCTTGAATGCATGCTTTTTCTTTCCTTACTGTAGTGGTCCTTATATATGTAATTTTAGATCTCCAGGGTCTAAAATTTCATCTTGTGGTATCCCTTTGAGTCCTCTTTCCAACCCCAGAGGTCTGATCAATATTTGGTTCTTCAAGAAAGATTTATGCCCAATATCCCACGACGACCTGATTATAGACTTGTCCAATAGAGAGAACTTGTACGAAGTGCCATATGTCACTATTGTGACTTTCGACCTTGAAAACTCTACTCAACAAATGATAGTATATCCTATTTATATGACTATTTACAAAATTTTAATCCAATGCTCAGAGAGAAAGTAATGACGATTTTCCCAATGTCACATGTTTGACATGGAATTTGGGAGCCTGCAAAAACCCCAACTTCCTCCGATCATATCTTCAAAAATATAGCGAACCAAGATAAAAAATTTGGTCACGATGTTAATAAATATTTCTTCTCAAATGGTTTTAAGTTGATCATTGGAAGCTTCGCAGAAAAAAAGTTATAGCGAAAATTCCACAATTACTTGTTTTAAGCCACAAAATCCCTACTAGAGGAGGATATGAGGGTCATTATTTTTATGAATGTCTTGAATTGAGAGGGTCCTCAACAAGTCAAAGTTGGATGGATTTTAGGATTTTTTTTTTTATTAATTATTGATTATTCAATTACCACAACCAATTATGAGTGCCATGTCACAACCCCATAGGGTTTTAACTCACTAACTAGGGTTACTAACTTCAAACATGAATATCTCTAAAACCGTGAAGAATTGCTTGGCGTGCCATATATCAACGAAAATATATTGACTAGTAGAATCCATCTAGAATATCCTTGACTCAAAATAGAGTAAGTTGTCAAGTAAAATTTCCCTTGCAAGATCAGGGTAGCCCCTGGTGCTACTTGGGTTGACTCCATGACAACCACTGATCAACAATATCCCCCTTTGCATTGATGGCAACGCAAGTACTTCCCCTACGATTATGACACCTCTTACTCCTGTCTTATCTCCCCCTTTGTCATCAATGGCAAAGGGTAACTCCCCCTGATAAACAGGAATCATGAGGACCTGTATACACATCCACTCTCGCTCTCTACTTGAGTAGATAAGAGAAAAAGTCTAATGAAAACTTTGGATAATCCAAATATTTTGGCGAAGATACTCATATGCTTCACGAGGTAATGGTTTGGTAAAGCCGTCAGCGATTTGTTCCTTTGTGCCAAAATATTCAAGCTTGATATTGTTTTCAACGACCTTCTCTCTAACGAAACGATATTTAATCGGAATGTGCTTCGTTTTGGAATGCATCACAAGATTCTTGGAGATACTGATGGAGTTGGTGTTATCACAAAAGATGGGTGTTGGTGGATAGAATTTTTCTACTTTTTGGTCTCTATCCTATCCCAAAAACACCACCTTAACCCCTGTTTTAACCCTGAAGGCCTATCTATTCCCGTACTTTTTCCCAATTGCACACATTCCTGCACTCCTCTTATTTTTTTCATATCCAAAGGTTATATATGTACTTAATCATTAAATTTACAGGTTTTATATCTTAAAATGTCTTTGCAACTAATACATTCCTTTCCTAAGTAATTCGATGGAACCAAAGTGTTAATTTATGTGAGAGATTTGGTTGGTGTAGGAATTGTGCTTGTACTGGTCAAGGTTCCCGTTCTTTCGAGGAAATTGTCAATTTTCTTTGAATCACCTCTTATGGATGGGACAACTCAATAGACCATGAACATTTCTTGTCTAAGAGATCAGTTTCCTTGCTGGGCTCGACACTTAGAGAAGAAGGCAAGATATGAAGGTTGGAATTCGGCTACAAAACCCTTGTTTAGACCTTCTGTGAATAGCTAAAAGGCTTAATATATCCTGTCATTATATTTTTGTTGTGGCCAAGAGCCGAAGCATGTACTTAAAAGGGTTTCTCTGTAGATGTTAGAGAGTGATGCTGTGTTAAACTTTTGCTACCAACTGTAATTTATGAGTATCGCCATTTCTAGTTGGATCAAGGATCCACGATGTGTATTTTCTCTTTTTGAAACTTAATACAAAGGAACATGCCAATTGTGAATTTATTTGTCTCAATATTGTTGTGATGCTCCATTTGAGCGCTTGGAGTTTTCTATTTTGTTACAGGGAAATGAGCTAGTTGGATAGGGCCCAACCAACATAGCTCGTTCTCTCTTCATTAAAGGTGTGTTAGATTTATTTTCATGCAAGGTTAGTGAAGCAGATCATGTTTGGATTCTTTCATAGATGATGGACTTTAATTTCTTGCAAGTTGTGTGATCTGGATCCAAATGTGCGTGTGGTTCATTTTCATTTAATTTTATTTCGTTCCATTCTTTCCTATAAATGTGTGCTGCCCTTTTCATTACAAAGTAAATGTACATCTATCTTCCTGCACCAGTGTGTTTTTGTTTCAGCAAGTTTAAAGTTTCCTTTACTCATTGCAACCAATCATTTTTATTTCTATGGGTGTATTATTCTTCTGCAAATAGTGTTTGTTTTTAGTGAAGCATATTCCAATATTCAAGCTCAGATCTAGTTTTGATTAACGTCAATAAGCTTTCACTGAAACATTGTTGCATTACTTGGATCTGTACCTGCACTCGCTGCAGGACTTAATACTAAATTTATCATAAGGATTCCCTGAGTTAAAATGATTATTTGTATAATGGTACAGATCTAATTTACTTAATGAACAATCATCTCAAGAAAGAGCTTGTTGATGTTTGGGTCAAAGTAGTTTCCAAGTAAAATGGTTTCTTATTTCAATATAAATTCCCTTTGGCTGTGAAAGAACCTTTCATTTCCATGCATGTGGTTAGTTAATGATTTATTTTTATTATAGAGGTTCACTTTACAGTTTTGTTTTCACCTTGCATTTATTTTCTTAGTTAACACACTTTTATTTCTTGCAATTGATTTGGAAACCAAGTACAGGAACTCTAATTTCCAAGTACAGGAACAAAGTGCTCTAGTACAAAGGCTCAGAGCTCTTGTATGAAGGTCAATATCTTTAGTAAGGGCCAAATATAAATACTTCTAGTATAGAAGATTTGCTCTAGTACAAGAACAACATTCAAGTACAAGAACCTTGTTGTCGCACAGGAATGACAACTTGGTACAGGAAGGAAAATCTTGAGGAAGACAGACATCCTAACTAGTTGTATCATTCTTCTATCTTACAACCATACTGAAGAGAATCTAAAATATTTATTTTATTGATTCAGATTGTTCATGACGAATTGAGAGTTTCCTTTATTTGAGTTTCTGCAAAGTACATTGTCTTCATTCAACACCAGATTTTTCTTGGTATTCATTGTCGTTTGAACTTTCCTTTCAAGTCTACAATTTGTAATAAAATAGGTAGGAATACAATTAGAGAAGGTTCATATCATTTCTTGGAATTTTCTTGTGCTACACCTCGAAGTGTACGAAACCCCAGGTTGACAAATCAAGTGTTGAAAGGAGTTTGTTGAACTGTAATTCCTACACCCAACAATGGGACTAGGCTCATCAAACTTAACTTGAAGATCTTGCAATGTTTTCTTCATCCGAAGAAATTGAGTACAACAAGCTTTTGTCGCAATGTATTGTTCTTTCTCTATGGATAAAAATATTGAAGACTATTTTTTACTTAACCATGAGGCAAGGCAACCACTTATGTAGAACGCTGCTCCATTGGTACTCTTACAATCATCAACACTTCCTTCCCAATCTGCATCTGTATAAGCTTGGATGACCAAATCATTTCCTTAGGGATACCATAGACCATATTCTGTTGTTCCCTTAAGATACCGAAGAATTCTTTTGACGACAATAATATGAGCTTCTTTTGGTGCTGCTTGGAATCTTGCTACTTGTCCAACTACCTACATCACATCAGGTCGGGAGGCTATCACATATAAGAGACTACCAATCATGGATCCATACAACCTTTGGTCCACATCCTTTGACGAATCTTCTAAGCTTAACTTGCAACCTGTTATCATGGGGGTAAGGACTGGCTTGCAATATTGCATCTGGAATTTTTTGAGAATTTCCTTGATGTACTTGGTTTGACATATGAATATTTCTTTATCTTGCGAAGAAATCTGAAGCCCCAAAAAGTATGGCATCTCGCAAAGCATAGAAATTTCAAACTCACTTTGCATTTTTGTGGAAAAGCCTTTACTTAATCTATCATCATTGCTTCCAAATATTATATCATCCACATATACCTTGATAATTGTTAGGTTATCTTGATCCACTTTCACATAAATATTGATGTAAGCACTTCCTTTCTTGAATCCCTATTGATGTAGATATCCATCAAGATGAGCGAACCAAGCCCTAGGAGCTTGCGTGAGACCATATAGAGCCTTCTTTAATCTGTAGATCTAGTCTTCTTTGTCGGAGAGCAAAAAACCTTCGGGTTGTTCAATGTAAACTTCTTCCTCCAATTCACCATTTAGAAAAGCTAACTTAACATACATTTGGTTGACCTCAATTTTTCTCGAGAAAGCGTAAGGGAGAAACATCCTGATAGCTTCCATTCTAGCAATGGGAGCAAATGTTTCTTCAAAATTAATTCCTTCAGCCTATGCATATTCTTTGCAGAGTAATCTTGCCTTATTCCCAGTAACCTGTAATCCTTCAACTATTTTGCTCCCCCTGAACCTGTAATGAAACTGCCATCCTGTTCAAACTACCTTCCTGACAATAATAGGCTTGTGCCATATACTGCTGCATAGACTCCTCCTCTACAAACATTAAGGAGTCAATAAGCCATATTGTTCAAAATAGTGAATCACCTAAAGGGCCATATTTACTTAAGTCATTATCCGCAACAACTGCTAACTCCTCATGACCTTTTGCTTTTACAAATCCTAAAAGCATAACTGTTGAAACCTTGTTATCTTCTTTGTTTTCCTATACCTATTTCCTTTTCCATGCCTTCTTATTCCTGCAATCTCGAGCCATGTGACCATATTTATGAAACTTGAAGCATTCAATGTTTTCCATAGGCGATTACATTTGATATCTGCAACCGTGAGCACTATGGCCATAGTTATGGAATTTGAAACATTCAATGTTTGTCACATCTAGCACGTGTTCTCTTCTGACAAAATCATCGTGGAATTTGTCTCATGATCATGCAAACTTGCTTCTAGGGTTTTACAGATAATGACTGTACATGTCAAAAAATTCACAATCCCTAGCCATATTTCCATAGTTAGCTCATAAGAAGAAATAACCATCAAATGAACATGCGTACCTCTATAATTCATGCAGAGGCAGTGGTCCTTGATAATTATCCCTGTCAACAACTTTATAATCCCTCACCATATGTCCAAAGTTAGCACATGAAAAACAATAAATAGTAAATAAATGAACACACCTGGAAGATTTTTCATTCTTCTTTGAAGCCGATGATATAGTATATTGTCATCCTTTATCTTTGACTACTTTGGCATCATTCTTCGGAGTTACAATGTTCTTCTTTTTTTCAATCGTCTTCTCAATCCCATTATGAGAAGATGTGGAGGCTGCACCTTCATCAATTGGAGCCTTACATGTTCTTTTTTCCAATTCTCTATTTTTCCTGTCCATGACCTGTAAATTGTCCTTTTCTTTGAGCTTGTTGATCTCATTAAGCACTAGATCAAGTTCTTCTTGCTTTTGAGCAAGATCTTCTTGAAACCATATTTTCAAGATCTCCCTTATTTTTTCTGCCTCCTCAACTTGTAGCTTGAGAAGAGTGGTCTTTTCTAATTCTCTGTTGAGAGCCTGTATATGTTCCTTCTGATCCTCGTTTTCAATCCTGAGCATGCTTATCTTTGCAAACACTATGTTGAGTTCTTGTTGCTTCTATTGGACTTCTCTCTTGAGGTCTTGTGTATTTGTATTCTTGACTTCTTCCAATTGAGTTCTAAGACTACTAATCATCTTCTCAGACTCTTCATTTTCACTGATGAGTTCTTTTGTTGTCTTTAATTCTTCTTCCAAAAGTCTTGTCTTTTCCTTTTGATTTTTGAGTTCCTTTATCACCTTGATCACTTGATTTTGAAACTTTGTCTTACTTGTTTCTCCAATTTCTTCATCATAATCAGAAGGATCTAAATTTTCAATAACATCTTTACCTGATTTCTTTGTTGAATAGAGATTATGAATATTTTCCAAAAGAGCTTTCGTTGTTGAACATTGACCAGTTTTTGTTTTCAAAAAATTTGGAAATACATTAAAAATTACATTCATGGCCTTTGAATTGTAACTTTTAGCTTCATCAGTAGATGTGTCCCCAGAAACAAGTGATTCCTATACTCCATGTGCCTGCAAATGTACTTCCATACTAGATTCCCATATCCAATAATTATTTGCATGAAAATCATGGATTGGTACACAATACTCACTTTCTTTAGATTTTATTATACATGTACCTTCCTTTGAAATCCTTGTAACTTGCTTCTTTGACTTTCCCATCTCTATGATCTGAAAACCGCCTTCCAGCAGTTAAGTTGTTACTAAAGGAACCAAGCTTTGAAACCATTTGTTGGAAATACTAAAGGGGGGATGGGGTGAATTAGTATTCCTTAGCAATTAAAAATTTTAAATTTTTAGAGAATTAGTTAATCTTGAATTATTATTAATATTCATGCAATAATAGTATTAAAGATAAGTACACAGTAGAAACAAGAATTTTAGGTGGAAAACCCCCTTCGAGTCAAAAACCACCAAACACTTTTCTAATAAATTCTTGAATCTTCAACCCCAACTAAAATGAAAGAAACAACTTCCTAGAATTCTAGAAAAGCATTCTTCTCTAGCTCCGACTAGAAGGATGACCCAACACCCTGGTTTCTTCAATAGTCAACTGAATGGATGCCCCAACATCCTAGACCAACCTACCACCCTGAATTGTTCATAGGATCCAACCTGTAGGCAACGTCATGCACTAGCCTAAAACCTCCCTCCCACCCTATAATGACTGTAATGATACAAGAGTGTGGATTCTCGTACCAGGGACAATGATCCATGATACAATATGATTTACAATGATTTTGACCGAATGCCCAACCACACTATGACCTACAACCCAACCATGACATCATTTGAACAAAGACTCCTATACCTCCCAATAATGTCTTTTCGACTCTAGGAAGATTGACCTTTTAACAATAATGACTCTTCTAATGTTGACACTTTTACAAATAACCCTTTTACAACTTTACAATGATCACAATTGGC
>APFE030742104.1:0-10876 GCA_000404065.3 Pinus taeda
ATTATTCTTAGAAGTTAGTTAAATTAGGTGAATTAACTTTTATTTTTATTTATCATGGTCCATTTGAACTTAAAATCATAAGTTATATCCCCTATCCCATATAATTTTATAAGTAATTTATATTTTTCAGTAATCTATATCTATTTAATAATTTATTATTCCAATAATATTATTAAATAACCCATGTAATTTAATAAGATATCAAAATCTTTTCTTCATCTTCTGAAGAATCCCCTTATGCACCCACCTTGCCAGGAAATGACTCAAAGAAGGACAAGGCTTCCAACAACCACGAGATTAGAGAATTTGAAAGGAATACTAGAGGAATGGGTATGTCGTTGGTGAACAAGATGGGATATCAGCAATGACAAGGCCTCGACAAGCATGGCCAAGTTAGGCTCCAACCGATCTCTGTACAAGAAAGGCCCAAACATGAAGGCTTGGGCTATGGCCAATCGATATGTGACTACTACGGGAAGAGAGGTCACATTGTAGATCGATGTTTGTCCCTACACCCCGACCTAATGCCGAAGAAGCTGCAAGACCACAAAGGTAAACAGACGAATCACTCTAGCAATTATTCGGAAGGTGAGTCCTTAAATCAAAAAATTATGTTAAAAGTTATTCAAAGGATTTATCCATGTACCTTTTGTGGGAGTAATTCATATTTTGTAGAAGAACGTTGGAAGTAGAAGATTTTCAACAAAAAAGCAGGTGCTATCGAGAGTCAGCCATGGAAAGATGATGCAACACTACAAGTAAAGAAATGTCCTGGGAAGACTTTACTTCAATCAGACAAGGACTCTGCATCATCAAGATAGAGTTCGGGAAAATCCAACAAAAACACATCCAATACAAACTCTGGAGAAAGAGTTTGTCCTAAATATAAGATGAGAGGACATTCGAAAAGCGCATGTCTGATGTTTCCCCATGAGACAACACCAGCACCAGCAGAACAAGAGACAACAAAAGAACCTAAATCAAAGGAACATAGTCTCCATAATGGTCTCCTACTTGGAATTGGGCAGATTAGATGCCATATGTATGAATGTGTGTTTGTAAATAGTCATCTCCTCAATGAGGCTAGTTAAGTATGTCACTACGATTCAGATGATTTCTTTTTATTATGATACATGTTTGTATTAAACTCATATTTGTAATAAAACTTTTGGAGGTCCAAAAATCTTTTTGTTGGGAGTTGTGATACATAATGGATCTTGTAAGTCAGGTCAAAGTTTGTTATACAACTAAGATGGTCCTACGTAGCGAAACTATTTTCTACTTGTGCATAAATTGACCATCCCAATTGCTCACGAAATCAACATTAAGTCAAAGAGCTTGACTTACTGATTCTGGTGGTAGTTCTGGATTCACATTTGGCCTCTATACGAAGAGGAAAATGTCTGTTGAATTTTTTACTACAATCAAGTAAAAGTCAAAGTTAGCATTTACCTCAGGTCAAAGTCAAATACGCCAATTAGTTCATTTACCAAATTACTGTCGGTTGATACGTTTTACTTAAGCGCAAAGAAATAGAGCACCACGTGGTCCAATGGATGGCTACCATGTGGCCTCTCCATGGATTCATGCATGCAAGGTTCTAAGGGGGATCAAACTTGCAACCTCAACTCTCTCTTGCAAACACCTCTACCAACAAGCTAGCTACATGTTTCTTGCAAAAGAAGGGCACAATGTTGATGATAAGGAAGGTGAGGTATAACTATGGCATATAGTTATAAACCTAAGATAAAATCTAATGTATGGTTTAGGAGTAGAACTATGGTATATAACCTAAATGGCATATGTATCAAACCCATGCTAATTTATCAAAAACCATGGAGAGGATTAATGTGCTTCAAAATTATTAAAGTCAAAGCCATATGTTAAATCTTGCGACAAAGATATAGGTTGCCAACCTATAAGCAAATGACGAATATTTTAAATGACATTTGAGCTTAGATACAAGCCAATGAAGTCTAGAGACATGGCATGTCATCACAGTTGTGGCATCGAATTGGAAGCCGAGTAATGTGGAAATAGAAGCGTAGTAAGGTGGCATGTCATCACAGTTGTGGCACCGAACTCAAAGTCGGGTTATGTAGCAATAGAGGTGCAGTAAGGTGGCTTGCTCATCGTAGTTGTAGCACTGAAATGGAAGTTGGGTTATGTGGCAATAGAGGCATAGTAAGGTGGCTTGTTCATCGCAGTTATGGCACTGAGTTGGAAGTCAGGCCATGTGGAAGTCTAATTGTGCGGAGGTAAAATCGCAGAGTGTGCAATTTGTGGTTATTTGGATGGCGCAGTTAACAACCTTAGGTTATATTTTCATTGTCTAGAACTGAATCACAAATGTCGCAGGTCATTGAATTATATGCAAAAAATCAGATGGGTTTATTGAAGCCTTATATAAAGGTTTCTTTGACCATCTCCACCGATGGTATTAATTACTTAGGATTATGTTAAAGTATGGAGTTGTTACATATATGGTTTTGATATATGTCAAGTGCTGGACCAATAACCTTTGGTATGAAAAACTGTAATGTATATCCCCGCGGGCCTTATCATTAAGGTTGTGGATTAGATTGACAGTTAGTTTATTGGCAACCCATACAATAGGGTTTATAATATAGTTTTAAACTATATTGGTTATGTATTAAAGCATCGAAATGTATTGTGGTGCCAATAAGGTGCCTTGTTAAAACAACCAAACAAAACTCCAAAAATTAGCATTAGGGAATAATATTAAAGGATGTCATAGAACCATGCCAAAGCAGAATTCAGAAGGAGAATTTAGAAGACAGATCCAAAAAGCAAAGACAATCTTTTCAGTGAAGCCTTCTTGGAGGAAGTCTAACAAGCCAAAGTGCTATTGAAGTGCAGTTTCAAGCACCAGGAGGGTAAAGCCACTACATCATCTGGAAGTGTGGAGTAGCTTGAGGTTTTGGTAAAGCTAGGTTTTCGCTCTCTGAAAGCATCCTGAAGATGATTTGAGCCATTGAAGAACCAAAACTAGTGTTTTGGCATGTTCCGGATTCAACTGTAACGCTTGTTCATCAGTAGCAAAAATAGATTCTGCCAGAATTTTTCCCTAAATTGTGTCTCACTGAGACAAGTAGAGACGAGGTAAAAGTCAATGTATTGTTGAAACTTGAATACTCGATTTCAATAGAGGTCAGAGTCAAAGTTATAAGACTCTAATTTTGATGTAATTGACAAAGCTAGTTGTAGGTTGTCAGGTAATTTTGCGAAATTTCTCAGAAGGAGAACATTTCCAATCTGAGGGAAATAGCCGCAATTGGAACAACTATATTTATGTATCTCTTTTTGTTCATTGAAATATGAGTGGCCTAGCCTTTTATAGTAGGGCCTAGAGACGTAGCCTAGGAGGGGTGAACTCCATCAACAATCTCAATGTCTTTCTTTCTAACATTGCATTTTTATAGTTGCTGAGTCCTTTATGGTTAATTTGCTCAACTAAATTAAACTATTGTTTAAGAAAGACTGTTTGAAGACTTGCCAAGTGTTAGGTATCGATCTAATTCCACAATTTCAAATCAACAGTTTGTAATATTTAAATAATAAAAAATTTAAAATTTTAATTAATTTTTGAATAAAATTAATGATAGTTCCTTCCCTTAATTAGTTAAAATTAATATTTCAAACAAACATGTGTCTCTTGATATGATGCTTCCCATTTTGAAACAAAAGGGTCTCTTTTTACAAACTAGAAAAAGAGCCTGACATCCACTATTCTTACTATTCACTTTTGTATCAAATAAACTATGTGTGCATCAGACACAGATAGACATTGACTAGAATATCATTTGGTCCTCGTCAACATCTTTATCTGTATTCACAGGCAAGGCCAATATCTTGATCTCATATAACATACAAAAGAGAGAAAACTTAATAATTTTATTTAATGAATAGTGGTTTTAAAAAACGCGAGTCGAAAAATTTTTGTTTTCAAGTATAATTTTTATATAACTTTAAAAACTAATTAGGCTCACTTATAAAAAAAAAAAACTTTATAATTAGTTTTAATGTTTATCTTTATAATTAAATTAATTTAATCTTTTGGTAAATTAACTTCTTAAATTTAGTTTTTTATCCTTAGTAAATTAGATTTTAAATTAACTTTTAATCTTTTTAAAACTAGTTTTAATCTTTTATAAATATTTAACATCGATATTAAATGCATTGATTTCAACATCATATTGTTTTCTAAATCTTTTAGAAATATTTAGCATATAAATTAAATACATTGGTTTAGCATTATGTTGATTTCTAGATCTTTTAGAAATATTTAACATCTAAATTAAATGCAATTTATTTTAACGTTATGATGATTTCTAAATATTTTGGACATATTTATCATCTAAATTAAATACATTGATTTCAACATTATGTTGTTTCTAAATTAAATGCATGGATTTAAGCATTGATTTCAATGGATATTAAAAAAATAATTATTTGTGACAATTCATTGATTTCTATGTTACAGTAATTGACTCTATCATGTCCTCTCATAAAAACGAGATGGATAATGTGCATATTTAGAACAATTTTACTCAATATCATCATGAGACATTGTGCTCAAGCTTCCTTTGTAGTATTTTTAAAGAAGAATATGACATATCTATCGACAACAATGGAGGAGTTATGAGAACATTTGCAAAATCTTCCAGATTCACGACTTGGAGAAAGCTTGATGCATTTTGGAATTGTCTTAAGAGGAACACATGCATATTAGAATAAGTGTCGTATTGAGTTATCTGACTTGGTTCAACAAATTGGGTGTCCTACAATATTTTTTACATTAAGTGCAGTAGAATGAAATGGCTAGGTTTACATCAATTAATGTTAGGTACATGTTCCATGGATCCAGGGGTAGCAAGGAAATGGAGATATAAAAATGTAATTGACAATTCTCATATTGTAGCACATTATATGCACTTAAGGAACACAATATTATGAGATGAAATTTTTGAACGTTTTCATCAATATACAGATTATTTATGTCGTTATGAGTGGAAACATCATGGATCTCCACATGTGAATGGATTTCTATGGTTAAAAAATGCTCCTAACATGGACAAGTTGAACTAGGATGATCCAGTGCAAGTTAGATTTGAAAAACAATATTTTGATGGATGTGTATATGAAATTAATCTGTGTGATCATAAAACAAGAAATATTCATGTTAGACTCAATATTGATGATCATCCTTGCTAAAGGACACACAACATATATTTCAATCAGATCATATGATTGATTATGAAGAAATTCGTAATTGTGTTGAGCATCACATCCATTGCAGTGAGAGATCATGCCTTCAAAAGAAGTCATGAAGATTGGAATGTCGATATAAGGCACCATGGGATTTACGTGATGAGGCCAAACTTTATGTTCATGAGAATTCAGAAAATAAATATGAATCAAGACGAAATGATGATAGATTGAATATACACAATCATGAAATATTGATGATGTGGAGGGCTAATATAAATCGAAAACTTGTTCTTTCGAATCATGTCGTCATTAATTACATAACAAAATATGTAGAAAAATCTAAAAAATGATCAGAAACATTCCATGATATGTTGTTGCATGTTTCTTCTATTGAGAATCCAAATGAACTAACAACACATCGATATAGGAGTTTGTTGTGTGAAACAGATATTGACAAGGATATAAGTGCATAAGGGACATGTCATTTACTTCTAGAGCTTTCACTTTCTGAATGTAGTCATCAATTTATGGTTCTAAACCTTGGTAGGAAAATTTTCAAACAAGTACAGGATGACACATATAATGCAAATAATAATAATTCCCTTATTGATGCATATACCAAGCGAACTTCCCATATTGAGCACCTTATATTGATAGATGTTGCAAAGTCATGGTCATATGATAAAAATCGATGTGGGGAGAAATCGTTAGAACGAAAGAATGGAGCTATTGTACATGTGTTTCCTCGATTTAACTCAGTTCTTGATCAACAGGATGACAAACTTGTAGGATTTTGTTGGTCTGAGTTGGTATTATACAAGGAATTCCATGATTTCCATAAATATATAGGTCGAGAAGATGATAATATAGTTCATAATTAAGAAAATTTTTGATAAATCCATTTCCTTCAATTGATCAAGTTGAATCTGATGCAGAAGAAGATGTTCGAAAACCACTTGCAGATTCTAGGGAGAATGAGTGGGAAATCATTTGTGCATTGTATTAGTATAAATTATAATGAGTTTGAGATGTTGGGGCATAGAGATCATGATCATGCACATAATTGGAACATGCATTTTTTTGATGAAGTAACTTCCAATCATGTTATTCATTTCATATATGAAAAGAGAAAGTTGAATTCTATTTGTGCTAACCAACATGCAAAGATATATTCCTTTCAAACTTTGAGGGGTAAGCAAAGAAAATAATTTGATATTATCCTTGACCATTATAGAGCAGGGGATGATCTCTTACATATGATAATCCAAGGAACTGTAGAAAAGGAAAGTCTTATTTGAGTGGATCTATTAAAAAGGCCCTTGAAATTGACTCATTTCTAGAGAAGAGTCCATTAATTCTTTTAGCTTCTACAGGGGTTGCAGAATTCAACATATTTGCAAGGACAATTTGTTTTTCACTTCAAATTCCAATCAAAGACATGTCACCTCTAAAAGGACAAAGTTTAATGAAATTATAACAAGATTTGAAACATGTGAAGTATATCTTGATAGATGAAATGAGTTTCATCCAAATAAATTTGTTACAAAACATAGATAAGAGACTTCGACAAGCTTTCCTAGAAAATGAGAATATTTATTTTGGTTGGAGGTCAATTATATTGGTCGGTGATTTGGGATAGTTTCCTTTTGTTTTAGATAAATCTATATATGCATGTGAAGGTATTCCAAAATAATTATGGAACTCATTCGCAATGGTTGTGACCCTCGATATTGTGTTTCGACAAGATGGACAACGCGATGAACATATACATTTTCGTCGTTTATTAATTAATGTAAGGGATGAAATACCAACTATGGAAGACTACAAATCACTTATGACTCATACAAATATATGCTTGGATAATTCCATAAAAGAGTCCTTTTATAAGGAAATACATTTTTTTGCGACAAATTATGAAGTAGGAAATCATAATAAGCTTTGTTTAAGAAGCCTAAATTGTCCCATTGTATCTAGTGTTGCTACAAAAGTAAAGGGAAACTGCATGGAAATAGATGAGGAAGAAATGGAACATGAGTTACTTATTACAGATGGGGCTCAAGTGATGCTTATATCAAACATATGGACCAATGTAGGATTCGTAAATGTTGTTGGTGGAATTGTAGAAAAAACTATGTATAAACCTAGAATTTCATCCCCATAACCACCCACATATGTTTTATTAAGATTTGATAATTATATGGGATTACCTTGGGATGAATCCTCCCCTCAAACAGTTCCAATTACACCTATTGAAAAAGGTAGTAGAAAACAAATTCCTTTTAAACTTTCTTGGGGCTTAACAATCCAAAAGTCACAAGGATTAACTTTGGAGAAAGCTACTATTAATACTGGGAAGCAAGAGATTTAGGGTATGATGTTCACTGCAATATTTCGAGTAAAATATATGAATGGTATACGATTTCAACCTACCTTTTCATATTATCGGTATGAAAATATGGAAAAAGTAGTAGTTGTGATGTCAAGAAAAGCGGAAGAAGAGCGATTAAGAGAAATAACAACGTAATCTATTTTTTCATCGACTATATTCTTATTATTATTTTCATTTTCGATCATTAAATATTATAACTTTGTATTCAACATTTGTATTGCCATAATATTTAATCTTAGACATGTTAAATACGTTTAAAATGAGTAAATTAATTATATTTTCAACATATCTTTTTGTCTCCACACACGACTCAAACTAGCCTAGATCCATCTTAACCCCAAATCTATCAAGTGTCAAGAGGGATCACTTCTCTCGAGGTGCAAACCTTTCCTCAAGTTTTGCACTCAAAAAAGAGGTTTGCACCTTGAGATATTTGATCCCTCTCGATGTTTGATAGATCTAGGGTTAAGATGGATCTAGGCTGGTTATTAAATAATTAATTAATAAATAATAATAAAATTATATTAATCATTCATTATTTAATTAATACTATATTAGAGTTAATTATTAATAAATAATAAAGAAAATAATCATATTAATAACTATAAGCTATTTAATAATATTAACCCAATGAGTTAATAATGATTATATTAATAAAGTTATTCTGATAAGAATAACATAAAAATGGTGGAAATTAGCCTCTCCAAACTATTGAAAATCAACTCCTCACATTCAACTAATCAAGAGGATTAATTGCTCATTGTCTTGAGGTAACACATTAATGCATTTGCATGGGATTACAAGGGTCTGAAAGGTATACATCCTTATATATGCACCCATAAAATATACATAAAAGAATATCTCAAACCTATTTGGTAGCCTAAAAGGTGAACAAATCTACTTTAAAAGATATTATGAAAGAAGAATTACAAATGTTTATAGATGCAAGGTCCAACTATCCAATTTTATATAGTGAAGGGGTATATCCTTTGGCTATTGCTCCCAAGAAGAAGGAAAAATGGATAATTTGTGTTGATTATAGGTAACTTAAAAAAACCACGAGGAAATATTATTTTCCATTTCCATTCACTGACCAAGTCCTTGATGTGCTTGCTGAGAAAAAATTATTTTCCTTCTTGGATGGGTTTAGTGGGTACAATCAAATCCAAATAAGTCTTGATGATTAGGTGTTGACGGGGGAAAAAGTACCGGAAAGAGCTAGGGGGTCTCCCCTAGTGTGAAGTCCCAATTATACCTCACACAGTTTGGGATAGGAGTCCCATCCAGTATGTAGGCCCAGGAGCCATCATGTTGTTTTGCTCTTAGTTGTCAAATGAGGAGATGTTAGAGCGAGGGAAAGAATGAAATGTCTAGAGAATAGGGATGAGATCAACCCAGGATTGATAACCTGTAGAATAGTATACAAGAATGCAACAAAAAACAATAAGAAGTATGCGACAAGAAGGATTAGTGAGCTAAAACCATCTCAAACATACATGAATAGGAAAGTTCCAGAGGTTAATTATAAATAAGTTTACAATAAGTTTCGGCATAGTGTGGAATAAGAAAGCAAGGATTCAAAGTAGACGTGTAAGCCATAATCCATGAACTAGTTCATTAACATTTCACGCACATGAAAGCACACATACAAACACAATGAAAATACTAGACAACCAATGTAACCACTACTAATATGCACAAGAATCAATTTTGAAAGAGGAGAACTTCTTATTAATGTTTTTTCAAATACAAGTACATGTCCTGCAAACCATCAAAGAAAAATAAGGGAACATGGACTTCTCATACAATCATCTAAAGCAAAATCCTAGGCTCACCACAACTCACACTACTAGCTTCCAAGAGCTAAGTGCCTCTAGCTCCTTAAGCACAAAACAACTATCTAATCCTAGCCCTAGCTCAAGTACTAAATTTCCCTCTAAATGAGGCATGAGGGTATATTTATAGAAGTGAGGATGGTGATGTTTCATCTTCTGGTCTTTCATCTACCCTCATGACCCTTGACTTCCTCATGGTTCTCTAAGGTCTAATGATTATTACATGCTCAACCGATCTCTGTACGGTTGTTAGCATCATGATAAGAAACATTTACATTGATAAGAGAGAAGTTATCAGTAGAATAAAGAAGGTTCTTGGAAACCCTAGAGTACTTGTTGAGAATGTTGTTGCCAAGTCATGAGACAAGGTTGTGTTGTTCACTTACTGTATTGAATAACCAATTGCCTACTAATACACCTCATTTGCATGGAAATTATCATTCAAAAAACCTTTTGACGTTGTGCATTTGGTATTGCTAAATGGTTCTAGAATCATGTATAGGTCCGAGTTTCGAGCTTGTTAAAACACTAGTCGAATAACCTTCAAATTAGTCCTATCCTCCATTATTCTTTCCTCTTATTGACTTGCAAGAAAACCACATTAGTCAAACACATTTGCAGTCAAAGAATAATATTAGAAACCTAACAAATTTACTAAAAGCATGATATTAGATTGGACCCCTGTATGGTCCTTTTCTACACCACAATATTGCTAATGCATGTGGTCTGTGTAGGATCATTTTGAGCTTCCCCATCCATGTTTTGGAAGAAGTCCCTAGCCAATACTCATAGCCTCCATTATCCTTTTACAACTTTCTATTTCAATTTTGCTCACAAATGCAACTCTTTCAAATTTACCCTCTCTCCCATTAAAAGACATCAACATGTTGTAAGCAGTTGTATCCAGTCCCAAGTTGCACTAAAAACCAATACAAAGATCCAACATGTGGGGAAAATTATTTTCCATATTCACTTCTTTACCAATGTAACACATATCAATACCACATGCATGTGGTGCCTTAGTTAGAGTCCACCAATCTATTGGCAATATTTATAGACTATTGAGATCCTACACAAACTTGGAATGAACAATATACAAAAGATATGTCCTTGTCTTCTTTACCAATGAATCATCAATAGTTATTTACTCAACATCACTAACCATTTTAAACCCAGTCAAAACATTAGGGTTAGGAATTATTTATAGGACTTCTTGTTGTGAAGCAAAACCTTTAGTGACCTCTTGTTAATGTACTTATTTAATCTTTCTTCACTTTATACATAGTAAAAGGCAACAACAAGCTCATGCCTTAAGACACAATGACATGATCCTAGACCTAAATAGTTTGCATCCCTTGCAATTCTTCTCATTAAATCTAGCAGATAATGAGCAACTATTTATAGTTTATTGCAAGAATCA
>APFE030742109.1:0-19013 GCA_000404065.3 Pinus taeda
TTCTCATAAAGTAACTTTGGACCAAGTGAGCTAGTTTAAAAGGTTAGTAATTTTTGGAAAAGAGGAAGGTTTTTTTTTTTAGTGACTGAAGCTTTGGGGTGCGTGCTTACTTGAAAAGGCTCTTTTTGCCTACAAAACAAAAAACCACACAACCCAATACGGACATACAAAAAAACCAAACCTTATGGCTTGAAGTTAGCTTTTGCCAGAAACTAAATATTTTCCTCAATGTTTATGATTTTCTGAGATCACTCTAAGGCACAGCGGAAAAGATCATATGCATGAGAAAAATCTTTCCTTTTTGTTTCTGATTTTCCCAGATCGCACGGAGTCTTGGGGCAAAGAGAATACACAGAAATGAAAGGTATAGATATGTTAATAAAAAAGAGAGAGATAAATAAACCAAAATAAACAAAGAGAAAATAACTAAAACTGCAAATAAATAGTGTATACCTCGAGATCTTAAAAGTGACGTAGGTAGGGCTACCGGAAACATTTTCGCGTGAAACGAAATGGGTTCCTCGCTGGAACATATGCTCCTATCACAATAGAGCAGTCCTCTCAACCCGAAAGTAGTCAGAAAGAGTAGATCTAGGAAATGACAGTCGGATGCAGTTGTACCGACTTCCAATTTGGATCACCAATGAACGCGGCCCTCAAATAGCTCTAATACCATGTAGGAATTTACAGGGTAAGTTCCTCAATCAGAACACCAAAGGACACCTCCCACAAATAGATCACAAATCAATACACCAGTATTCTTGATGTGGTTAAAACCCTCAAAGAGGGAAACAGTGCACGACGTAAGCCAACATGGCCACTTCAGACAATTTATTAATAAAAGAAAGAAAATTTACATAAACTTCTCTCATGAATGGCCATCCTACAAATGACCCTCCATGCTCTTTAAATATAGATCATGGACCAATCGAGTGTTAAGCCACAGATTAAGTGTCGGTAATACTGAGGAGAGAATGAACCGTTGGATCACTTCATGTCTAGGAACATATCGTGACCATCGAATTGTAAGTTACAAAAGTACATAGTAAAGAAACACACTTTACCTAACTCTACACTATACCAAGTTATACTTAACTATTTCCTATATGTCAGAATATCCTAAAACCCATCACATTTCAAAGGGAGAAAGCAATGGATGATTGTTACAAAACTACTAGCACAAAACAAATTATCTGGTGATGAGAGTTTTTTTCATCTTTCAAAAACATGTTACCTGATGCATTTTCTGTGATTGTATTACAATTGCTTATCCTTCAATCACAACCCAGTATGCTTCAATAGTGCATGTTGATTATGATTGTGGTGCGAAAAAAAAAATGGCCAAAACAAGATCCCAGACTGGAACTGACTGTGTCATGATTATCTTCTAAATATACTAGTTCCCATTCATTGCTCATGTGGACTAGAGGGATCATGGCACTGGATCATAACAGACTGATGATCCCTTGGTTAATGTTCTTAAACCTCTTTCAATCACTAACACCAATGCAACACAATCTAACCCTCTAACCCTAACCAAAACAAAACCCGAATATCTAGTCTTTTAGAGGAGGGCAGGCTTGCCACTATACATTTCAAGAATCTTTTTGGCATGAGGACTGCACTGGACATATTTTTTAAGGAACTTCCACTCACTTAAACAAAGCATGGGAAGGAGACTAGGAGGGCATTTGGAAGGTTGCATTGCACTGAGAGCACTCAACACCTTGTGGCGGGGCTTCATCCTACACTCCAAGTTGTAACAAGACACAAATAGAGGATATGAAAAAAGAAACTTTGCAGGAAGCCCTGTAGTATGCATAGAAAGACATGTTTTTCTCCACCTTATCCATGGAAGCTTTTAATATAAGTGGGTTCCTCCTAACAAACTCCTTGATGTCATCTTCGAGGAGCCCAAAACTTATCAAATGCTTCAATCTCTTTTCCAAAAATTCAAAGTTGTTAGGTTTAAGTAGAATACCAGGTGCCGATTTAAAAACAATTGAGACATTATTCTCTAATCCGAACAGGTTTTGAAAACATTGGATGTTGGGATGTAGATTTTTCTCGAGATTGCCACCGAGTAATCTGGATCCATTAGATATGACATTTCGCAAGTCTTGTGCGGGAAGGCCCGACCTTTTCATGAACTCAATCTTGGGTTTCAACTGCCGATCAGCATTGAGAAAAAGAATAACTGGGCGTCTGGTAATAGTCATCCTTACCTGGCATTCTGTGAATCCTGAATCTCTCAGTAATTGTACCGCTTGTTGGGTTGTATGAGTTGATCTCATCGCAACCATGCATTGCCTTGCTTTAAGGATATTAGAGAGCTCATACTGATAGAACCCACATTCGTTGAGTAAGAATTCTGAAACGGGGCATGTGTTCTCTGCTTCTAGGTAGCTTGTGGAGTTGTCTTTATCAGCAGTAGTCATAGAAAGCCGTGATAATTTTAACAAAATAATAGGGAGAAATGGTGAAGATAGCGCTGCAACAACGGCTGCCAGGGGGTGACGCTAATATCCCAAAGATGAAGCCAAGTAATGGGCGAACATGGCCATTTTTGAAGCTCTGAAATTAGGGATTCCTCCAAAATGATTCCATAACAAATCGCTGAAAAGATAAATGTATTTGTTTATTATATTCTATACAAATAGATATATAAACTATATGTATGAAATTATGTATGAAAGGGAGGGAAATATCGAGTAATTGATCATTTTGCAATTAACTAATGGTATAATAACGGGATTAATTATTATTATTAATTATTAATATTTTTATTTTTTTCATGTCTAAATTATCTTTCAATCTATTTATATATTATCATTTTTATGATATTAATAACGAAATTATTTATTATCATCGGTTATTATTATTATTTTCAATTTTTTTTGGGTTTGAATTTTTTTTTTAATCTTAAATTATGATAATTTTTTTATAAGTTAAAACTAAATAAATATAATAATATTATGGAAAATTGAATGAGAGAGTTATGTCAAAAATATACACTAAAAGATCTTAGCTTGAGTGTTTTGATGAATAATTATGTTGTAAGTGACCTATGTGTGGTTTAATGAACAATTATGTTGTAAGTGACCTATGTGTGGTTTAATGAACAATTATGTTGTAAGTGACCTATGCGTGGCATTTATGAAAAAGTTATATTTAGTGTAAGTTACCAATTCTTCAAAAATTATCATTCCCATTAAAAAAAAGAAATAAATTTATGGAGTTAGTGTAGAATTTTTAAATCACTAGTGTAGAACAAGTTGTTCTTGATATAGAAAACATATTTAGATTATTTTAGTAGAATTTCCCTAGAAGCTTTGTCCAAGCAATGGGAATATAACAAGTCAAAAAGGACTAATTGGATAATTAAGGCTGCCCAAAATTTGTCAATGAGTTTACTTTCCTTTATTTTTGAGGTTGGCTTGTCTATAAACCAAATCTTCATGCATGGACCTTGGTTTTGGGGAACATTACATGATTCTTTGCTAACACTATGAAACTGGCTCTTTAGTCAACCATGGTGTTTTCATTGAATATCAAGTATGGACCAATTACCCTAAGATGTCAATGTACTTGAAAGTTCGTTTCCATATCTTATTGTCGGGTTGGAAAAAGGTATTTGCATGGAGATGGAGGAGATGTCATAATGCCTTGTTTTGTCTTGTCCTATTCTGTCATGCCCTACTATGTTAAAAGTTTTGACTTGGTAAAATTACATGAAAATAAAATAAAATTAATAATTAAACATTATCGAACTCTGGATTTTCAAAACCAATGGTTTTTCCCATAGTATTCTGTGGCCCTCAACACAGGATGTGATTATCCTTTTCCTTATGGCAATACACTTTGCAAGAGGACAAAGAAGAAACATCAGACAAAATATAAGCAACATTTTTAATATGTTCTTGGTTCTCTAGGTATTGTACTCTGAGACAATTTTTTCTTTCTTCTTGCGTGTGTAGAGAGGCATCAACATTTCATTCAAGGTGCCAACCCATGAGATTTCATTCCTCTTCCATTGAAAAGAACACATATCAATTTTAGAATCACGGTGACAAACCCTCGGAAGAAGAAAAATTCATGAAGAATAAAAGTAATGAGTGCTTAGTATCAGGCCTATTAGATGAAACCCGAGATTTGTTGTTTAAGGAATTTTGTATCTTTCAGAAGCATAAACAGAGTGTGTTCAACATAAGGATGGATTAGGAACCATGGATGATTCAGAGAGTGATATTGCATAGTTTAGGGTGGAGGGAAGGGATTTGGAGGGGTTTAAGTGCTTTGTTGATGTGGTGGGTAGGGTTAGGGAATGGTTTAGGGGGGCTGGAGACAAAAGTAAGGTTTTGTGAGGATTTAGGAGGGAAGATGACAAAATTAGGGCTTTTGAAGGGGTTACAAGCAAGGTATAATCTAGAAGTAATAATTTTGTTGTCTTTATAGATGTCTCTAGAGACAAGGGAAAAGTTATTGAAGGCTTTCAAAATAAAATTAGAATAGAAAGAAGAGTTTTTCAAGGGCATGTTTTGGAGAAAGATGTTGAAAAAATGGAGGAAAACTTAAGAGCAAGAAGAAATGGTATGCCAACCTCTATGGGAAGTCTGTGGAACGGAAGGAAGGATTTTGTGATAGAAGGCCTTAACTGCAATAAATAGAATTACATCAAAGTATAAGAGAAAATTGTAACCAAGAGACAAAAATTGAAGTCCATCATTATCAACCAAAATAGTAAAAGAATAGCATAAAACTAGCAATTGTCTTAAAGGTGCAAGGGAACACCAAAGGAATAAAAGATTTGGGAAAATCATCTCGACAACCCACTCATCAACTAATGGATGGATCTCATTGGTTGGGATGAACAATGTTTGTGAGGCCAACCCCATATATTAATCGAGAACAATATCATAATTATGTGTGTCTTTTAGAAGTAGTTGGTAAAACATATCATATCTATGTTGAAATTGAGATTTTGAGATTGAAATATTTGTTTTTTCTAATTAGATAAAATTAATTATAATTTCGTTAATAGATAGGGAAAATGTAATGGTCATGGTTTACAATTTATCAATATCAGTTAATTCATTATTGAGATTAGGTTATATATATATATGTGTGTGTGTGTCTATATATATATATATATATATATAATATATATATAATATATATATATAATATATATATGTATTATGTATGTATGTATGTATGATGTATGAATGTATAATCTTATATATATATATATATATATTATATATATATATATATTATATATATAATATATATATAACCACACACACACATATATATATATATATATGTAACAAGTAATTTGTAAAGAGTTAAAAGAATAGGTGATTTGATATGTTGCTTTAATAATATTTATTTGATTATATTAGCATGCTTTTATTCAGTTGAATTTAATGAGGATTTATAAGGTAAATAAACTTATTCTCTTCAACTAAAACACTTTTAAATAAAAATATTAAAATTTAAAAATATTATAAATAATTATTAGTATCCACTCAATACCTAGCACACAGACACAAATATATATAATAGTTTTTATTCAACTATATTTTGATATATAAATATATAAATATAATTTTTCATTACATTTTTCAATGCAATAATCCATAACATCTTTATTTTGATATTATTTTAACAATTATTATATCATAGTTGATCGTTCTCATAGTTGATATTATTTTAACAATTCTGGCTTTGAAGTTGATGGTACAGATATTTGGAAGTGTCGATCACATTATTTGGATCAGCCGAATGAGACTATTTGTAGTGAGAAATTGATCCTTGGATGTCGTCCTCCTCTGTACAATTAGTGCTTTTTACAGAGCTCATGATTTTTTTAGAAGTACATGGATGCTAATGGGATATTTGTTGTTTGGAGAGCTTAATGACTTTGAATTAGGACTCTTGATGAGGGACATGTGACTTTTCTCCGGCTATTTTTTACAAATTTTCGCTAAGTAGGATGTCGATAAATGTGGATAAAGTCGAAGCCCACCAGAATAAGTCCCAATGCCAATCAGCAAATAGATCACAACATGGATCACGACCTTCCTCACAATGGATGAGGCTAAGCTCAAGTAGGGTGTGGCCATGGCCTCTGTGCCAAGAATCCTTGAAAGCGCCACCATGGCAGGTGTCAAGCTCGATCTCTGAGAACGTCCACACCCTCAATAAAAATTGTGTCGTGATTTGATTTCTAAATCCATATAATAAAGTTGTTTCACCCTAATCTGAAATGATCATAGACTTAAACTGATGTAGAATCGATTAACCATTAATGAATTGAACGTTAGCTCAAAGCACAGAAATCGAGGAAAACTGCTTGAGAAGAAGACTTTATGACAACATATTAAACATAAAAACGATGCATAACAAAAGTGAAAATAGTAAAAACACATTTATACCAGATAGCAAGATTGATGATGGAGTTCGTCCCTTATGTACTATGTCTCCAGGTCCGCTTTCAAGATGGGCGACCGTTTTTATTAAGAAAGAGAAGAAGGAGTTGATTACACAGTCATTTGGTCAAACTGAACTTGCACATAGGCAATTTTGACATCTATAACCAAGAATATTTTGAACCAGATTTCCAATGCTTCTTATGGTTTTCAAAACCGACTCCGGATGCCCAAGATGTGATCAAAACCCCGACTACCTCTTTGTCTCAGCCTCTTAATGACAAGCTCCAAAAACACTCAAAATCCTCACTAACTCTTCACAAGTCTGCAAATTCTCATTTATACAGTGATTAGATGCATCATAACCATTGTTGCCCAGTTTGGGATTCATCAGCTCACTTGAAGGTACAATTTAGGGTTTATTGGTTTGGAAGTTAATGTCAAACAGTGACACGTTGACTTAGGTGTATTTAAATTTTTAAAATTTCAAATAAAAACCCACTGAAAACCTTATAATATCCCGAGGACTGTTAGTGGTTAGCTAACCGGGCAGAGGGCACTGATAGCGCATGTGCACAGTCGTTACAAACCGCGGTTAGGGCTCCGACGGTTCTGGCAACTGCTCGCTGACTACGCGATCTACCATCATGTGTTCACATGCCTGCGGTTAGGACACTGAAGTTAGCATAACCTCTGACGATGACTGCTACCCGTAATTGTTAGCGCCTTTAACCATTCATGTGAACAAGGTTCCATTGTAGTTATAGCCAGTGGCTAACCTTGTCTTCGGTCACATGTAACCAGGTTTGCTGACGGTTCCCGTTGCGGATAACTCCCTGACTGCGTAGTGAAAGTCTAACTTGTTCAAATGCTAAATGTTGTGGTTAACCTCCGATGCAGTTACAGAACTGAACTATCGGTTCATGTTAACCCGTCGGTTTTCAAATGCACTGATCACATGATTAACATTCCCATTGTGGTTGCGGTTAGGGACTGTGCATTACATTGTTTTATAATGTAATTTTGTTAACATAGGTTGAGAGCTAGGTTTTAGTCTTAGGTTTAGGATTTAGACAATAGGACTTAGGTTTTTTAATTTATGGTTTGATACATAGTTTTGTAATACTTATCAATGCATGATGCATAGATTTAGGACTAGGGTTTTAGGCTTTAGGTTTTGTATTAGGGTTTTGGTTAGGTTTATATGTAGATTAGGTTTTGATACTTGAAGTTTATCACCCATTTACAATCAATCGTCGACAAGCGACATTAGCGACATTTGTCACATGATGACGAACTTGGCGACATTTGTGACATAAAACCATATACATTGTCAACACCAGCTACCTTTGCAACGACACCCCTGATGACATATCTAACCTCTGCAATGGATGACACGACCATGTCCACAACCCAAATCCTATGAAGGTGAATGAAAAAACACATGTCGTCGACAAATCCTAGTGGAACTGTCGATGAACATAAGTCGATAGCCAAGTACAAACCCATATCAACTGAACTTCATGAAACCATAACATTACCTGAACAACCTGATCCATAACCAACACTGTCAAAGCTGACGACACCGAACTGAATGGACGATGACTCTGAACACCTGTGCAATTGAATCAACGGAACCCTCCTGGATCATTCCTCTCCACTTGAAAGCTTTTGGACCACAAAAGTTTGACTAAACAATTAGTCGATGAGGGTAGAACTCCCTCTCTTTCCACCTTGACCTAACAATGTACCAATACATTCGATCAATCACCTGCAAGTGATGACACTAATGATGCTGACCATGGTACTTTTTGAGTCAGTGACCTGTTTCATCCATATGCAATACACACAACTTGCGACGATGGGCAAACAACCTGTTATCAACATGGAAATTAAATTCTTTCCATGAAGAACCATGAGTTAGTGATTCATAATCTTTGAAAATAATGTCTAATGGATGTTGTTTAATACCATCAACATGTATAAACAATCTATTTTTCGAAACGACAGATAAAATCAAAGATACTTTGACATCAAACCTACTACTTGAATTGACATACTTTCCTACTCCCTGTTTACTAAGTGAACTTGCTGCAATGAACCTATCCAATTGTAATGTGAATTTTGTTGCAACTTAGTTTGATTCTGAAAGTATTAATTTAGTTGTTGATTTATTTGAATCACTTTTCGTTCATTTATTAAATGGTGTTTCCATTGATTAGCACTTTCCCATGATGCATAAGTTTCCCTTAGACACTTTGACACTTCTTTAGAAAAGGCTTTGATATGAAAACAAATAGATTTCCTCTCCACTTGGAAAGAGGTTTCCAAACTGTTTGAAGCATGAAACGGTGACACAATATAAGAGAAATCAAACATTGAATTTCCCAATACTGACCTATATCCCGGTAATTGTTAAGTTAAAAATTTGAATTGATTTGATTCATTCTGACATTAGGAAGAGGATCTTTAGGCACACACTGTAATTCATGTTGTAATCCCTGCTTATGAATAAGATATTTGGTTTTACATAAAACTGGAATTGTTTCTATCTCTTTAAACAAGCAATCTTTAAGCTAAGTTTCATAACTTAAACAAGAATCATGTTTATTGTTATGTTGATCCTTTACACACATGATTACAAACCTCTTGTTTGAACTTATTAATCACTTCATCTGATTAAAATTAACTGAATTCAAGTGATTTTTACTTTGATGTTCCCTGACATTAAATTCAACCCATCTTTCTTAACGTGATATTTATGTTCTCTCCTGTAAAATACTGCATCACAATCATAAAGATAACGAATTCCTAAGACAACTCCACATATGTCTATTGGAACCACATTTAATTCCACATATGTCTACTGGAACCACATCTAATTCCACTTCATCAATGTAATTAGTTGTAATGGAAAATCTTAATTGACACTGTTTGGAATTTTATCTGAGTTGATTTATTTAGCCATCCTAATGGGTAAGGTCTTGGATGATTCTGTGTTTCCAAACCCAAAATTTTAAATAAATATTCAGATATTAAATTCACCTGTGATCCACTGTCAAACATTGTATGTATCTTTGCATGCTTATAAGTTATCCTTATGTTAAACAATTCAACTCTTTTATCCTCATGTGAAGGATTTATGTTTGAAGAAGATGTAATAGTTTTCGAACTTGAAGCAGTGTTAGAAGTTTTACCTCTCGTAACCATGGCGGTTATCCTCCTTTCATCACCTGAATCTGAACCTAGATCCTGTTGGACTATTGCAATGGCCTTCTTATCATCCTTCTCCTTAAGGAACTTTTGGGTTTAAGTTTTGGATGAAGTTTCTAGCACTTTGATTCATCATGACTGATTCTCTGGCAATGAGAACCAGTAGGTCTATCCTTCTGAACGATCATTGATTTCTTTCTCTTCGAATTGTTCTTCCCCTTACTGCCATTAGAATCTTTGGTTTTCAACTCTTTCGGTGACTACAGTGAAAAATTGAATGGTTTGACACCTGATTCAATATGTATGGCTTGAACACACACCTCATTAAAATCATCAGGATTAAACATCAATAAAGTATGTTGCAAATATGAATGGAAATTGCTAATGTATTTTAACAAAGTATCACATGTATCCATTGAAATACCAAGCGCCAATGCTTTCTTTCTGAACTCTTTAGTAAACTCCTGAACACTCTACCCTTTACCTTGCCTTAGATGCTTCCAGTCAATAATAGCTTTCTGCATGTATCCTAAAGGATAGAACTATTTCCTAAGAGCTTTTAAAAACTTAGACCATGACAAGATGAATTTTCCTTTATGCTTTACATCTATCTGAGTTTTACTTTCCGACTAGATTAAAGTTATTCCCCCCATTCTAAGTGTAGCTAACTAAATTTTAGCTTTATCGCTAGAAATGTTCTGAATGTGACAATACACTCTAACTGCTTAATCCAATTATCTAGCTTTTCAGCATTCATTTCACCATCACAAACAGGTAACTCAAATTTAACATCAAGTTTTAAAAGAGATATTTTCTTAGGTTTCTTTTCTGTTTCGGATTCTACACTGGAAGAAGAAGAAGAATATGATGATGATGGAGATGATGCAGGTGAAGGTGGTTTATTAGTCTTCCCTTTACCTTTGTCCTTCTTCAATGGCTTTGAAGAAGAAGCTACACCTCTCGCCTTCTTGTCTTCATACAATTATCCCAACATTTGCTGCATAGTTAAGAATTCTTGTTGAAATTGTTCTTCACTCATCTTAGTTTCAGTGTTTTCACCTGCATCAGGTCCTGACATGGTCGATTTATGAACGACTCGTCGCTTTCCAATCTCTAGATCGATCTGCTCAAGGATTCCTTCTCCTCATTGCGACTTTGACCTAGTTAACATTCAATGGAAAATCTACAAACGTAGCTTGCTCTGATACCAAATTATATGATCTGAAAAGATCGTAGACTTAAACTAATGTAGAATCGATTAACCATTAATGAATTGAATGTTAGCTCAAAGCACGGAAATCGAGGAAAATTGATTGAGAAGAAGACTTTACAACAACTGATTAAACATAAAAATGATGCATAACGGAAGTGAAAATAGTAAAAACACAATTATACTAGACAGCGAGATTGATGATGGAGTTCGTCCCTGATGGATCACGTCTCCTGGTCCGCTCTCAAGATGGGCAACTATTTTTATTAAGAATGAGAAGGAGTTGATTACACGTTGATTTGGTCGGACTGAACTTGCACACAGGAAATTCTGACCTCTATAACCAGGAAGCTCTTTGAACTATCTTTCCAATGCTTCTTATGGTTTCCAAGACCGTCTCTGGATTCCCAATATGTGATCAAAACACCGATCACCTCTTTGTCTCAACCTCTTAATGACAAGCTCCAAAAACACTCAAAATCCTCACTAACTCTTCACAAGTTTACAAATGCTCATTTATACAATCATTAGATGCATCATAACCAATGTTGCTCAGCTTGGGATGCATCAGCTCACTTGAAGGTACAATTTAGGGTTTATTGGTTTAGAAGTTAATGTCAAACAGTGACATGTTCACTTAGGTGTATTTAAATTTTTAACATTTCGAATAAAAACCCACTAAAAACCTTATAATAGCCCAAGGATTGTTAGTGGTTAGCTAACTAGGTGGAGGGTGCTGACATCGCATGTGTACAGTCCTTACAAACCACAGTTAGGGCTCTGGCGGTTCCAAAAACTACCCGCTAACTGCGCGGTCTACCGTCGTGTGTTCTCACACCTGCAGTTATGACGCTACAATTAGCGTAACCTCTAACGATGATTGCTACCCATAACTATTGGCGCCTTCAACCATTCATGTGAACGTGGTTCCGTTGTAGTTATAACCAGAGACTAACCCTGTCTCCGATCACATGCACCCAGCTTTGCTGACGGTTCCCGTTGTGGCTAACTCCCTAACTGTGCGGTGAAAGTCTAACCTGTTCACATGCTAAATGTTGTAGTTAACCTCCGATGCAGTACAGAACTGAACTGTCAGTTCATGTTAAGCCATCAGTTTTCAAATGCGTCGATCATATGATTAACAGTCTCGTTGCGGTTGCGGTTAGGGACTATGCATTACATTGTTTTATAATGTAATGTTTGTTAACATAGGCCGAGAGCTAGGTTTTAGCCATAGGTTTAGGATTTAGGCAATAGGACTTAGGTTTTTTATGTTATGGTTTGATACATAGTTTTGTAATACTTATCAATGCATGATGCATAGATTTAGGACTTGGGTTTTAGGCCTTAGGTTTTGTATTAGGGTTTTGGTTAGGTTTATATGTAGATTAGGGTTTGATACTTAAATTTTATCACCCATTTAAAATCAATTGTCTCCAAGCGACATTAGCGACATTTGTCAATGATGACAAACTTGTTGACATTTGAGACATAAAACCATATACATCATCAACACTAGCTACCTTTGCAACGACACCCCTAATGACATATCGAACCTCAGCAATGGATGACACAACCATGTCAACAATGAAAATCCTACGAAGGCGAACGAAAAAACACATGTCGTTGACCAATCGTGGTAGAACTATTGATAAACATAAGTCGACAACCAGGTACAAACCCATATCAACTAAACATCATGAAACTATAACATTACCTAAACAACCTGATCCATAACTAACACTTTCGAAGCTAACAACACCAAACTGAATGGACGACGATTCTGAACACCTGTGCAACTGAATCAACGGAATCCTCCTGGATCAACCCCAATATTATTAGATTGTAGATGCCAAAGATGAGCACTTCCCTGTTATAAGTAGTAGAAAACATTTTTTTGTTGACTAAGCTACAAATAACGGAAGCCCAATGTTGTCCAAACTTGATAGTGGATTTCAACAGGAGGATTTTTCCTCCTGAATTTGTATTTGGCATGACCTTCTCAGCGTTCCAAGTTTAAATCATTTTTTGCAACTCTACCATGATGACAAGTGTGAGTCTGAAGCATTATTAAATGGTTTGTTGTTTTGTAGTACGAGGGTGAAATAGAAGATAGGAGAGGAGCCAATGTGTGGGATACATATTCTCATAAATTTGGTATTGCTTTTACTATTCTAGAGCAACCGATGTTTTTCGCCCATCGATGTTTATTGTATAATGTTTACTTGCTGCCATACTTCAATGGTATTTTTAAGGACTCTAATGTGACAAGAATGTTAACCTAGAGAGTCAAAATAAAATATAATATCATATTTTTGTGTTTCTTTCGACAATAATTAGTAAGGGCATCTAGTTTTTGAATTGCTTCTATGACTAAGTCTCAAAGATCATGATATGAAAAGAATTTTCCATTTTCTATTTCCATTCCAAGTAATTCTTTCAATCAATTTAAGAAATTTAATCATATCATAAAATTGTTAATATTGATCATAGTTGCTTCAATATTGATCATACCTGCTTCAGAAAATATGCCCGCCCCAAAAAAAAAAACCACTTTATTACTATAAAAAAATCTCCTTACGACTCTAATAGAGGAACAAAAACCCTTGTGACACTGGAGGTTAAAAAAACATCGAATTAATCAACTAACACCTATAAAGAACTGCTTATAACTAAATATGCAGGATGATTTTATAATTTAAATTTTTAAGAGTAGTCTGAAAAACAACGATTACATTTTAAAAACAAGATTTTTAGCTTTCAAAGGATTTTAAATAAAGGATTTACCTAATACCACCTCAAAAACAACTTTCATATCATTGTTACTCCTTATTGTTTCAAGGATTACCAGTTTCTGGAAATAAATATGGTGCAACTTCCCAAAATTAAATTGAATTGAGGAATCTTCTAAGCTTCACATGTGCACACTCTAATTGTCATCGGTGTCAATCTTCTACAGTCGCCAGTGTCTTACAATAGTCTTCAATTATTCCCACAGTCAATATAATGTCGTCCTTCCACACAACGACAAATCACCTGTTTCTTCCTTCCTAAAATCATCTCTACGCATACATTGCAGAAGACCAATATCATCATTACGGGGTGAGCCTCCCTGCAACCAAATCCAAAAACACCCATGTTAGAAGGAATGCATTGTGTATAATCATGTGATCAATAAGTTGTGCAGGAGGATATCCATCTTATGGTGGATATGGGTATGGATGCTTATATATTTTTAAATGAAGTATAACCTAGAAAGAAAATTGTCACTGAATGGAGAGTTGATCGCATCTGACAAGGGATTAACACCAATTAGCTTGTATGTGTATCATATCAAATTATTTATTTGATATTAGGAAATGATAATTTCGTAATCAAATTATTCTCTACTTGCTCATGGTAAGAATAACATTACAGATTGGGCATCAAGTTCCTCTTTCACTTTCAGATTACCACAAAACTATTACATATTGGACACCAAATTGTTCAAGAAAAGCATTACAAATTTCATCGTTATCACTGCAATTTAATATCCATCGGTTGGTGGGAAAAAAACACAACAATAGCTCAACACGGTGGGGTTCATGACTTTGAGAATCGACACCTTGTAAGGCACATACTCTATCAGAGGTGATTTCAAAGAACACCTTGGATGTAACTAGTAAATTCAAGTTCAGGGTGCAAAAATGTAACAAAGATAATGGAAACTAAAATAAAAAGTTCACACAAATCATATGGTGGGTGTGTCCCAACCATTATGCAAGCTTTGGATTCCACAAAGAACATTGATGAAGTGCTTGCACCTTGGGAAGCAAGCCTCAGTGCAAAAGAGTGAAGCATTATCCTAAAGGGGCAATAGGACTCAGAAATGATAGTTCACAATTTTAAGTCGTTTTAAAAGAAAGAGTGTTATGAATTTAATGTAATTCACTATAATATCTTGTTTGTAATTTTAGGAAGAGCACATAAATAGAATCAATTGAAAAGTTTTGGGAAAAGATGGTGAAATACAAGGTCTTTCCTATCACCACTTAAATGGGTGGTCTCTAATAATGTATAATCTGGATTTTTTTTCACTGGAGTTTCTAATAATTGTATGTTTTTTTACATATAAATATATATTCAAAATAAACTATAAAAATATTTTAAATATAAAGTGGAGAGCAATTTATGCACGCATATTATAATAGCTTTAATAAAAACTAATAATTAAACCAGTCTAGATCCATCCTAACTCCCGATCTACCAAGTGTTGAGAGGGATCAAATCTCTTTTCACTCTAAAAAATATTTGCACCTCAAAAGATCTGATCCCTCACATTGCTTGGTAGATCGAGAGTTAAGATGGATATAGGTTGGTATCATGCCATCCTAAGTTGTTAGCTAAAACTTGTGTTAAGTGCATTTGTCCAAGGATATGAAAGAGGGCATGATTTATTGTTATTATGAGTAAAGGAGTGTGGAGGTGGTCTTGATACTTATTTAAATGCTCTGATAGCTCTTACCATATCAAATAAGACTCTCTCATTGAAAGGGAGAACCAACAATTGTTAGAGTAGACCATAATTTAAATAAAAGAAAATGAAAAATAAATAAATTTACCTAAGTAGATTTTGTCATGATTACTCTAGCGGTGTTGGTTTAGGAAACCAAAAAATAGTTATCAAAACTATTGTAACTATGTGTACTTCATTTATGAAACTAGAGAGATTGAGGAGGTTGATAAGCCTAATTGTAAAAATATCCTCCTAACAATAAAATCGTTGCACTGCACGTGGATGTTTCTTTGACAAATCATCAACGTTTAACCATATAAATTCTTTGTATATTATTTGTTTTAGTCATTATTTATGTCTTAAATGTTTGTACATACTCTAAAAACCATCAAGTGGTATTAAACCATGGTTAAGAATGAAAAACAATTTTTTATTTGTGAGAGTGGTCGTCGAATGGAAGGAGACTTGCAGTCTTGCAAACATGAATTCACATTGAGTAGCCACTGGACATGTTGAGCAAGAGCCAATTGTTGGTCCCATCAAGTAGGAGTATACTATAGAGGACGTTGAGTGTGGTTGCTTCAAGCCAAACAAAATGTGTGTTATTGGGTTCAAGCCACAGATGTCATTAAAAGAAAAGGGTAAAAAAAGGACTCCTTGGAGCATGCAGTAGAGGCCTATTAGTGCCTAAATCTACCTCAGGCTGAGAAAGGCAGTATCTAGGATAACATCAAACCATGCTTAACTCGCTAGCTAGCCCTACCAGGTCGGGGGAGGGCTCTCTCCTTGTTAATCTCAGCAAAATATGATCAATGAGGGCTTGAGATGACTAATGTGAATACTGATCTTAGGCTAGGTATGTGTGCAGAAGAGTTTGATTGAATTTGATGATGTTTTGGGTCCGGGGAATGAGGCTCAGTTTTGCAGAGGTCTCTATGGGACAAGGTAGGAAAATGGTTTGGTACTTAAAATTGAATGGGATGGAGAGCTTTTAGATAGGTGAGGATTTAAAGAGGGCAAGAAAGTCTTAGGGATCCTCTTCAAACAGCTAAAAACGTAAAGAACTAAACAAACCCTAGGTAGAGCACTGCAAATCAATGAATTCTACCTTTAATCTTCTTTGATTTAGTTAAGATGAAACAAAGAGAGATGATGGCATACACAAAACGCATGTAAAATTAAAATTACAGAAGGAAACACAATACCAAATCAAGATGCCACATGAATCCCATAAAGTGCTGCAAACCCTGGTCTATTCCTTAGCCAAACTGTTGAAATGTGTATACAATGAAGCTCCAAGCTTTTCCAAAAGTCCAACCATGCTAATGACTGAAAAATCACAAGATATAGGCAAACAATAACTCATCCTAGCCTCTAGGGGTCGAGCTCATAAGTTTAGGAGCCGTTCCAACAAATTCTAAACTGAGAACTAAAAAGTAGGCAGTGGAACAACTTGCCTCTAAAAACTAGGGAACTAATTCATTCAGTTGCAAACTACCTTTTCATGGATGAATCTACCTCTATGAGTGAAAATTTAGCATAATTACATCAAGATCCATCAAATTACATTAAATTACATCATGATTTTGACATTTAGAAGGCGAAAAGTCAAACTATCAAGAAACTAGGTGAAAAACAGAGTATTTTTTGTCAAACTGAGAAAATTTCATCCTATGCGCCGCACTGATTTCCCTATGCATAGCACCTTTTTGTAGCTGATTTTTGAGGCCTTCCTGGTGTCCAAATTTGCTCCAAGTGTTCTTTCTGGAAATTTCTATCTGTCTACTTTCCAGAACAAGTGGAATTTTTGAATTTGGCCTCCATTTGCCCCTCCAAAACTGAGTTCTCCCAGCAATGCTTCCTATGTGTCCAAAAGAGGCAGAAAGGTCATTTTTGAGGTGTTTTTGACCTTTTTGGAAGCTCAAAACCTGTCAAAATTTCTTGGTCATTGGTAGGCATGCATATTTTTTCATGAAAAATCCAAAAATGCTGAGTTTTCCTCAAAAGGAGGTCTCCATCAAAAGTGAGCGCCAGGTGGTGGGCGCATTGGGCAGAAAAACCTAACTTTTGGCCCAAAAATTCCAAAATTGAAAAAAGTGTCGCAAAGTTTTTGAAATTTGGGCTGAATGTCCTCCATTAAGTGTTGTGTTGGGCCAAGAAAGCCTCAGCCAAGATCTGAAGTCTATCTTGCTCTTTTCACTTCCTCGATGCCTTCTTCAACTTGGCCTTCAAGTTCCTGATTCTTGCCTTGCACACTTTGTTTCTCGCCAAGTATTGGTAGGCCACGTGCCTCAACATAGTTTTCTCTCTTTTGGCCTTCTCAAGCAACTTTTATAAGTGGATATTTTCCCTCTCAAACCAAGACTCACGATCAGCATTGATTTCTTGTTCAAGTAGTGTGAGTTTCACTTTCCTCCTCTTGGAAGCTTGTCGGTTTTCTCGTTCTCTGATGTCAAGGTGAACTTCACACTGGCTAGATTGACTTGGCCATTATGAAGATGGAGCACAAACAATTTGGCCAACTCATGATGGTACTGTACTCTCTCTACCATCTCACAGAATTGATAACAAGATTGGTGTTGAAAGCATGTGACAGCAAGAGGACAGGCCTGCAGCTCGGTAAGTGAAGTAGGCTCCTCTCGTATATGTTTACCACCCTTGTGAGGTCTCCTTTGTGCATGCATTTCTGTAGGAGAATCACTGTGTGTCTCCTCATCTCGGTCATAGGAAGGATCAGATTCCATGTTTGCCAAATGTTTGAGTTCTCTTTGATGAGTATGAAGAGATTTAAGGTGTCTTAAATTTTGCTGCCAAATGTATGAAAATGTATGAAGGACTATGAAGGGAGAGGGTAAGAGGGGTTTTGGGAATGTTGCTGATAGGACTTTGGGGAATAGAAGGGTTTTAGGGACAGTAATTATACTTTGGGATAGCAATTAGGGTTTAGGAATTTGTAGCTAGGTTTTGGGATAGTGATAATTAGGGATAGGAGGTTAGGGAACTTAGGGATATAGGGATTAGGGAATGAGTTTATGAAATTGGACAATAAATCATGGAATCAAAGGGAGAGGGAGTGGTGGAGTGGATTTGGTAGCAAAAACACAAACTGCAAACCCTAAGCAATTGTTTTGTGAGCAGAAATTGCAAGGAGGTAGGGTTTGAAACTTTTCTCACTAAATCACCCTAAACATCTAGAGACATACACTCATTGGCATTGGAAGGATGTTTAACTTACTCAGACAGGTGGCAATCGAGCAAATTTAGCACTTGGACGAATTTCGTTGGTGAAATAAGGCTTGCAGTTCTATGCGTCGCGCCACAAACCCAACGCGCCGCGCCAGCTCTATGCACCGTGCCAGTGTATTTTTGCACTGTGGAGGGTGGCCCAATGTGCCGCACCAACTCTATGCGCTACACCTATGACCCAATGTGCCGCGCTCGTAAAACTTGAATTGTTTGCTGCGATTTTTCCCTCCTTTCTTCAACATGACCTTGCTCTAAGTTCCTCTTTCTATTTTGGATGCAAATGAGTTCTTTAAACACAAGAAATGGATTATATACAAAATACTTTAATTTTTCACTCATAAACCCCACTTTTGTAATGTTTACATTTGACATTTTCTTTTCAAACTCTATTTTTTAGGCAGTGTTGCTTTATTTT